>SKCR01007670.1:0-24597 GCA_019454045.1 Zanthoxylum bungeanum | reverse complement strand
ATTATGATTACATCAAAACGATAATTCCAAGAACCTATGCTTGCCTCAATCCAAACATGGATCGAATAACCCGCAAACCTTGTTTGCTAGTTATGGTACGACAAAACCGACAGGATGTTGTAAACTCCTCCAACTGGTTTCCTTTTCAGGAAAGCGATTTTCCCGTCCAGCTGTCATATTTCATAAATGAAACATGCAGCTTTAGCAAGCATTATTAAAATGGATTCATCATGGCAACAGTTAAAAGTTTGAACCGAAATCAACATAATGTTGATAACGAACCTTTCGGATCATGGAACTTTGCCATAATAGGGAGTCGATACCTTGTATCACTTCCTCATACGTATCAGTTGGTATACCTCAAAAGATTGACTCTTCGAGGTGAGATCAGAAACCCATACCCCAGGTTGTTTTCTGAATCTCTCCGACTCACTGGTCTGTGTTTGAATCTTCCTGGTTTTTAATGGTAAAGTTTCATCCTTGATGAACTATTTGTGTTCCATTAAGGATTCGGTGCCTTGAATAGTATTACTCCGATTTTCATCGATTTATACTATCCTCCCACTTACCACTGCATATCGGTATTCCTTCTCAGGAAACCGCATGGTGAGCAACAATCTAATTGTTCTCTGGTGAGATGTATAAGTACAATACTTATGGTATCCCTAGAATAACCTACAATTGGCACTTATCCAATTTGGGTTTTAGTTTGGTATCATCCAAACATATGCCCAGCATACCCAAATTTTCAGGAATGTGAAACCGGTTTCTTTCCTGTTTATATCTATATGTTATCTGTCAAACAGATATTATGGAACCTTATTCTAAATAAGTTCTTGCACTGTTTAAAGCTTATCCGTTGAAGGAAATGGTAGCTCAGAGCGACTCGTGATTAACCTTATTATGTCTAACAAAATTCGGTTGATCCTATTCGGACACACCGTCAAACTGATGTGTTCCGGGAGGAGTCCTCATTTGAAAGAATACTATACTCTTTCAAGTATACTAGAAACTTATTGCTTAAGTATTTTCCATTACGGTCTTACCGTGACGGTTTCATACTTTAGCCGATCTGTTTGTCTATTCGTGTCGAAACTTGAAAGTTTCGATTTGTGTTTCAAAAGAAACACATAACCATACGCGATGCCACATCCGTTAAGGTCACGAAATATTCATATCCACATCTAGCCCAGCTAGACATGGGCCCACTTGCTTCAATATGAACTAGGGCTAACAGATCGGTGGCACTGACACTTTTACCAAGTAAATAGTGTTTCAGGCACTTTGCCCAATAAACTAGATTCGTAGACTTTATTTGATTGAAATCAAATTAGTCATAGTACCCACTCTTCGAAAGTGTGGATATACGATTCTTGTTTAATAGTGTCCCTGACAACTATGCCACATTTAGTTTCTTAATTGATCAAATCAGTTTGAGCTATTTATATGTCATTATATATATATTTGAGATATTATTTTATATTCAAAATATAAATTCTGTTATTCACATCTAATGTGTTTATCTCAATATCATCTTTATATAATAAAACACTTTAGTGTTCTAGAATATAAAGGTACACCCGCAGCGGGTTTTACACGATATAGAGATAATGTTTCTAGTCAAACTAGTTACATTATAACAGTTTCCAAATTTAGGTACATACCCAAAGGGTAGTTCCTAAACTTAGGTATCTACGGTTAAAACAGCGACAATCGTCCATTTCCAATTCGCAGATAAATCTCTAATGATGTCAGTATCCTTTCAAAACAGATTCTGAACATCAATACATATATTTTATGTACCACACTAAGTATCTAAAATCTAATTTTAATACTAGCTGTGAACATAATTATGACAATCATTTTTGAAGTCAGAGCCTTGCTCGTCTTCAATTCCTTCTTGGGATATTTCCTTTTATCTTCCTAGAAGACTATAATGATTTTGCCTTTGCCAATTTTCCATACTCCAGAAGCCTTTGGCCAAGCCTTGGCATTCTGGAATATCGAAGTAAGGTGTGCCTTGCGCTACTTGCCGCCTTCTTGCAAACTTTGACTTTTCTCCTTGAGAATAGTCATTAACCCTCCAAGAGTTAATTATTACAATTTATTTACTTCTAAAATCTAAGTATAGATTTATGAAGATCCTTCAATTTCAATATCATACTTTAAGAATCTAATCTTTAGTTCTGATAAAGAAATCAAGGAGTCTTTATGACAAGTATAGTGGATTAAGCACTAAAGTTATCATTACATGAATATTCCAAATATCATGTTCCACTTATTTGCTTAACTCCAGGCTTAGGCTTAATATATTATTTTATCAAATAAAATAACTTATTATTTTTCCAGGACCATCCTGAAATTTATTCCCAATTTGAAAATTAAAGTCGTTTAAATACATTTTCACCCAGGATTATGTTTTAAACACTAATCTTTCATTTATATCTTGATTCTAATAGTCCAACTATTTAATCAACGATTTGTGGTACTATTTATTATATGATTATAATAGTCCAACTATATAATCAAATATAATTTAAATTAATTAACCTCAATTACATTGATTACTATAATCCAATTATAAAATCAACTGTAAACTGAAATTAATTAATTCAAATATATTGATTAATATAATCCAATTATATATAATCAACTATAATACAGTCCAACTGTTAATTAAAACAACAATTTAAATATTAGTCCAACTAACATTTAATCTAACGACGAAATAATTTGAATGAGCGCGTGTGGCGAGTAATTGAACGAGTATTGCAAATTCAATTCTTGCCTCCCACTATTTTTCGGCGAGCCTCTAACCCTCTGTCGAGTACTCGGGAAACCGTGTTTCCTAGTGGGCTAGGATCCCGTTAAATATCACACAATCTTGACTTTGGCCAACAAATTGTATGATAATTAACTAGGTAGATCTCTAAGATCGATTGGATCCAATCCAATTCCTAGATCCGGTAGGGGACATCCAAGTCCGAAACATATATCTTATATATGCCAATACATCCAATGTATTACCTAACCTTTTTCCTCTGAATCAACTAAGCCTTGGCTTTGGCACAACAAACTTAGTGATCCCAGTCAAGCGCGACCCATTGACCATGGAAAGCTTCGTAATCAATGTCGATGGACAAGAAGTGGTCTTGACTTTGGCCAACAAACCACAACTTGGACAAGACACCATATGGAACAAAGCCTTCGTGATTCAAACACATCTTTGACAGACAGAGGCCTTGACTTTGGCCAACAAACCAATGCCGTCTCGGATCTTGAGTGAGAATCACTCAATGGAAGGAAAGACGCTTAATATTTAGCGAGGGTTTTTCGCGTGCAAATTGGCAACCAATTTATTATCTTTGTTAAGGTCTCATCATCATACACCCTTAAACATGCATTCTAAACACATAATAAAGCGCATATGAAATAAATAATAATTATGCGGATGGATACTTTACATTGATCCTAGATCAAATCTCTCTCTTTCTCTCTCAAGCTAGCACTTGTATTTACTTCTACCCGTTACACTACACTTCTAAAGAAACCTCATTTACATTGAGGGGAATAGGCGAGAAGAGAATACAAAGAAATAGGAGATAAGGCTGGACTCACAGGTCCAATTAATAAATCAAATTTATTACAATTTCCAAAATTACCCCACCCGACTAATATCCATCTGATATACATTATTCATGCATCGCAACCATGTATTCATACAAGCATGTTATCAATCAATCTAATCCAATTAATTAATCTGATAATTAGTGATCATCCAATGTTCAAACAACGATTTGATTTTTTTCGAGTCAAACTCGTATTGCGAATAAGTACTCAAAGTACGAATTCTTGAATTAAATTAAACTACAAAATTAAATCCAATTCAATTTGTATTTAATACTAATTCATTATTTAATTCCAAATTAAATATTACACTTTATTAAATAAACCTTTACGACTTAAATTCCGAATTTAATCGTTACGGGTCTCAAAGCCCGATTAATATCCAATATTAATTTAATTCAAGTCCAATGGGCTTTTAATTAATTTCTTCAAGGCGTGGACTTTTGGTCAACTCGGGTCAAACCGAATAACCAAAATCCAATCCGGGAGTTACCCCATAAGCCCAGAAATTAATTTAGGCCCAATTAAACGTTAAAGGTTCATTAGTCGCATTTGGGCCTTTTGGATGCGGTTTTGGGCCTAATTGGATCCAACCAATTTTGCCTAAACCCAACTTTGTACAACAAAGCCCAATAAGCCCATAACAACTTTAAAAGCCCAAATTCAATTTAAGGCCCAATTTAATTAAATTACAAAATCCAATTTTACAATTCAATTAAACAAAGTGCATAGCATTATTAATTACCCAAATCAAAGTTTCCAAAACACCAAATTTGTCCAATTAATCATGCTTAACATCATGGAATCATGTCCAACATAATTTGATCAAAATCAAACCCAAATATACATGCTAAAGTCTCGGCCAAATGGGGATTTTGTGTCCAAATTCAAATCCAATCCAATTGAATCCAATCAAACATAAAATCAACATCCCCTAATGATTTCCAAGTCATCCAATGAACAAAAAATCAAAAATCCAAGACATTAGGGAGCTAACCAAATTCGGCCATCCAAAGCAAATTGGGGAAAATCAATCCAATTAATTTTTCATCAAATTGATTACATATAACTCTAAGTTATCCATATACAAGCATACTTAAACAAAAATTTGTCAAAAACATGCTTAAATCAAAAAGCCCCAAATTTTGGCTAAGAACCCTAATTTCGTTTTATGCCCATGGCTCAAGATACCATTGTTGAGTTTCAATCAAGTCCCAAGGATCATTTATCAAGCATAAAGAGTTAATACACATCAAAGGAGGTGCGGAATAACTCACATTGATCGGTAGAGATGCAACAAAGACAAAAACGAACTGCCTTGGGAGCTCGGCAGTGGGCTGCTCGTGGTAGGGGCTGCGCGGTGTGGGTGCTGTTTCTTCATCTTCTATTCGGCCATGGTGATCCTCCATGGAAACTCCAAGCTCCAAGCTTCACAAGGTGATTCCTTGCTCATGGAAACACTACCCTATCACCTTTGTATTCCTCCATGAGTGTGCTAGCACATAGATCTTGCAACAAAATCTTTGCTTCTCCATGTATTTTGCTCGGTCGAACCAGAAAAAAGAAGGAGAATCGGTCTTGAGACCAAGGAGAGAGAGAAGAAGAAGTTTTGGCTCCAAAAGCCCTAAACCGTAAAAGGGAGAGAGAGAAGGTGTGAAATAAAAAAATGTATTAGGTTTATATATTTTCAAAATTAATAAACCATTTACCTTTTCTTTTAATTTCAAAAAGCAAGCATTAAATGCTTGTCAATCACCTCACATATACTCACATCAATCACTCAAATGTCACATCACTCAAAGTGACATGTGATTTGACGCTTGATGTGACTAATAATTTGACGCTTGATTTGACTTGCGTGCCGCACTCGAATTCGAAATGCGAATGCGCTCGCAAATAATCCCGGGCTCGGGTTCGCTAATTCCAAATTAACGAATTTTCCGTTGCGTCGTAATTAAATGATTACGCCTAGCGAAATCACTATTCACGTCGCTAACGAATTAATTCTAAATTAATTCGCTCGCCCGAATTAAAATCTAATTTTAATTCCGCGTCGAAATCCAATTTCGTATAATATATCAAATATATTATTTTATCGATTAATTCCAAATTAATCGTTTCTCTCTAAATTGATATTTTATCCCAGATAAAATATCTCCGTAATTAATCCCAGATTAATTTTCTCTCTCATTAAATTAATCCCAGATTAATTAAAGTGCGAGTCATACGTCATCGGTGAATCTTCGGGGAGCGACCCATGAGATCTCCGGATATGTTGGCAGTAAATCGGGTCGTCGGACTATCCGAACACGTAAGTACCTCGTACTACGTTTACACCGATTCACAAGACAAGGTTGGCTTCTAGCAAAGCACCATGCCTACCCAATTCTCCAGAAACATGCTTACAGGAATAAGCGATCTATATCAGGCGTAGTATACGTGGTATTGCGTATTTCGATCCAGTATCAGATGATCACGTGCTAGGCCTGGGGCTGGAATTGTGTCTGCCCCGTACGAAGCACATGTCGGATGTCTGGTAACTAGTCTCTATATCGGATAACTATGACCTAGTCATATTATCCCGATGACTGCAGTACTTAAGAGAACCAGTACCGTATCCTACGTGACCATCATCTCCATATGACTGGAGTGATACTTCCGTCTTAACATCACACCCAACACACTACGATTCTCAATATACCCAGTATTGGCGTACACAGAACCGGTTAAAGCCCTGGACGACCTCAACCAAAGTATATTGATTGTCGTATGTATTAGCGGTGCAAGTCTCAGGTTAAGACCAAATACACCTACCCTGATTGCAGACTCCCATAGACACATAGTCATACTACCAATGGGATTCCGCGGGGGGTCTATCCAGAGCGAAGCTGTTTCCCGTACCATCGGTAAAACACAACCTCCTATTACACTTGCATGAGTATCCTATACCCAAATATATGAGAACTATGTCGTTGTGCCCTCACAAACGCGCACAAGTGCAATACTAGTCTTTTACGTATTACCGATGTCCAATCTCGATAATACTCTGACTAGGGATATTTAATGATTAATCCTTCGTGGACTGATACTGTCTCATATCATTCTCTGTCCAGGAACAAATCATAGGGACCTCTCATCATTTATATATCTAGGTGATCTAATCACAAATGATAAGAGTGCAATCTCCTTTGTCACATAGTTAATTTGTACAACAACACCGTGATCTGTACAAATAGTGACGCTATGGGTCATAATTGTCCAACAGTCCGTGTTGAGTCAATGTTACCGAGTCTTCTAAATCTGCAAAGAAGAGAAGACAGCACTGGAAGGCTAAAGCTAAGCCCATGAAATTAAAATAAGAAAGCTCCAAGGATCAAGCCCAAGGGAAGTATTTCCACTGCAACAAGCACGGGCATTGGAAAAGAGCTCTTAAATACTTTGCGGCTGAAAGAAGAAGGCTATTGGTAAATACAATTTACTTGTTATCGAATCTCTATTAGTGGAGGATGATAATTCGCATGGATTGTTGATTTGGAGCACTAACCATTTTTGTTCTTTTTGAAGCATTAATATGTTGGAGTGTTTGGGCATTTGACTCATGGAGGGATCTTGTTGAAGGTGAGTACAATATGAGGCTCGAGATATGGGATGCCGTTTCATGCAAGAGCAGTGGGAGTTTTTCCGTTTAAATTTTATAATAATAGTTATTTAAATTTGAACAATGTGTTATTCATTTCTGGTTTTCGCAGGAATTTGATTTTTGTTTTCAAACTTTTGGATGATGGTTTTTCAGTTTCTTTTAATAGTAATTTGGTTATTATCGTAAAAATGGATTAACCATATGCATAGGAAAATCAGAAAATAACTTGTATGTGTTAAAATTGTTAACACATAGGTCACTGTTCAATACTGAAATATTTAAGGTTGAGAAACCTAAAACAAAACGGCAAAAGATTTCTCACGATGACACATATCTATGGCATCTTAGACTTGGTCATATCAGCATTGACCGGATAGATAGGTTGATAAGGAACGGAGCCTTAAACCAGTTGAAGCTTGGAAATTTAACAGTTTACGAATCCTGTTCAGATATAAGGCCAGTCAACCACTTGAGCTAATACATTCGGACGTTTACGGACCGATGAATGTAAGAGCTCGAGTGGTTATAAATACTTTGTCACATTTATTGATGATTATTCAAGATATGGGTATGTTTACCTAATACAGCACAAGCCAGATACTTTTGAAAAGTTCAAAGAGTATCGTGCTGAGGTTGAGAACCAGTTAGGTAAGACAATCAAAACTCTACGATCGGATCATGGAGAAGAATACATTGACAAAGATTTCAAGGAATTCTTAGTTGAGCATGGGATATTATCCTAGCTCACAACGCCTATAATACCACAGTAAAACAGTGTTGCAGAGAGGAGAAATTGGACTTTACTAGAATGATAAGATCTATGTTTAATTATAGCTCACTACCTAGTTTGTTCTGGGGATATGCATTGCAAACTGTAATATATATCTTTAATGTAGTTCCATCTAAATATGTTCATAAGACTCCCTTAGAGTTGTGAAGTGGTCGTAAAACCAGTTTACGACATTTCCACATATGGGGTGTCAAGCACATGTGCTGAAGAATAACACTACTAAATTGGAGCCACGTTCTCAGGTGTGCCTATTTGTAGCCTACCCTAAAGAGAATAGAGGTGGATTCTTTTATTGCACTGAAGATAACAAAGTGTTTGTATCGAAAAATGCTATGTTTCTAGAAGATGACTATATGAGAGAGTTCAAACCTCGTTGTAAGGTGTTACTTACTGGTTCGACCAACACACCATCATCAACGACAATTGACAAACGCACAACACCTTCGTCATATGAGCATCAGATGCAAGTTCGTTAGAATGATCTGCCACCTGGACGTAGAGGGAGGGTTGTACGACAACCTGATTGCTGTCTAGGATTTGGAGAGGCATAAGTTGTCACCTCCAGCGATGGTGTAGACGATCCATTGAACTATCGTAGTGCAATAGATGATTTTGATAAAGAGGAATGGTTCAAAGCCATGAACCTCGAGATGGTGTCTATGTACTCCAACTAAGTCTGGGAACTTATAGACCAACCTGATGGGGTAAAACCTATAGGTTGCTAGTGGATCTATAAGAGAAAGATGGGAGCAGAATGGAAGGTATAGACCTTTAAGGCTAGGCTAGTGGCCAATGGTTATACCCAGAAAGAGAGAGTTGACTATGAGGAAACTTTCTCGCCAGTAGCTATGCTCAAATCCATCCGCACTCTTCTATCAATTGCCGCATATTATGACTATGAGATTTGAATGGACGTCAAGACTGCATTCTTGAATGGCAATCTTAATGAGTGTATCTATATGGTACAACTAGAGGGGTGCATAGCCCAAGGTCAAGAGCAAAAGATTTTCAAGCTGCAAAAGGTCCATTTATAGACTCAAGCAAGCATCTCGATCTTGGAACATAAGATTTGATACCACGATAGAGTCTTATGATTTTGAACAGAATGTTGATGAGAGTTGTGTATACAAGCACATCATTGACGGGAATGTATTTTTCTTATTTTATACGTCGATGATATTTTACTCATTGAGAATGATGTAAAGATATTATTGGACGTGAAAACCTGGCTAGCTAACCAATTCCAAATGAAATATTTGGGAGATGCCAATTATGTTCTTGGGATCTAGATATTTCGGGATCGCAAGAAACGACTGTTAGCTATGTCTCAGGAATCCTACATTGACAAGATCTGTGTGCAAGTATGGATGCAGAATTCCAAGAAAGCTAATTTTCCTTATCGACATGGAATTCATTTGTCAAAGGAACAGTCTCCTAAGACATCTCAATGAGTTGAGGAAATGAGACATATCCCATATGCCTCAGCAGTTGGTAGTCTCATGTATGTTATGTTATGCACGAAACCAGACATCTGTTTTACAGTGGGAGTAGTCAGTAGGTTTTAATCTAACCCATGATTGAATCATTGGATGGCTGTGAAACACAATCTCAAGTATCTTAGAGAATAAGAGATTATATGCTTGTATATTTTGGTGAGGATATGATCCTAAGGGGATATACGAACTCTGGTTTTCAGACGGATGTCGATTCTAGGAAATCAACATCTGGATCAGTGTTTACCCTATGTGGTGGGGCTATAGTATGATGGAGTATAAAGAAATCTTGTATTACTGACTCCACCATAGAGGCTGAGTATGTAGCAGCTTGTGAAATAGTTAAGGAAGCAGTCTGGCTCTTTAAGTTCTTGGGAGATCTGGAAGTCGTTCCAGATATGGATAAACCACTCACACATTATTGCAATAATAGTGGTGCAATGGCAAATTCAAAGGAACTAAGAAACCACAAGAGAGGAAAGCATATATAGAGGAAATATCATCTCATCAGGGAGATAGTGCATAGAGGAGATGTTTCTGTCATAAAGATTGCATCCGCAGAGAACCCGACTGATCCATTTACAAAGACATTGTCAGATGAAGTTTTTTAAAGGTCATCTAGATGGTCTAGGATTACATGACATGTCCCATTTGCTCAAGTGCAAGTGTGAGATTGTTGGGATATATGCCCTAGAGCTTCATATAATGTAAACTGTATTATAATTTATAAAATAAAATGATGCATTATTCATTTATCAAAGTATTTATTTTAATATCTCATATTGGGAATTGTCTTGATTACCCTAGATTATTCATGTGTTTTCAGACTTAGTGTATGAGTGTCATACACAAGAGGATTTAAGTCTGAAGTTAGTAATATTAAATAATCCATAGAGAGCAACAAAATGGGTACTTTGTTTGTAGTTTATCTATAGCTGCGGTCCATTCTATAATTATATAACGACCTTGATCCGAGATCGTCCATGTGGAGACATGAGAATGAAGGCACCTTGTATTATGTGATCATATAGGATTGGAACCAGATAGAAATGAGTTTCTTATAATATCTGTTAAATAAAGAAATTTATTTTCCATCTACTAGATGGTCATATATGGATTGATCTTAATCCTGAGTGTACTAGGAACTCATGTATGATGAGCTATGTCCTTTGATTATGTGAGGTTGGTGTAGCAATCCTAACCAATAGCTACGTACTTTGGGGACATGGTTTGGTGTGTAGCTGGAGACATTTTACATAGATATGGAGTTCACTCCTTCTTGCGAGAAGTAGAGGAGTATCTTCCCTAAGGGTTGATTCAGTACTTGAATGGTTAAAGAGCTCAAGTCTTTCTATTACGAATAGAATGACTAACATTCATAATGGTTATTAATAAAGAGTTCATTAGAGAATCAATTGTATTTAAGGTAAAAATAATTAGAGGGATATAAGGGACATTATGACCCGCTCTAATTAAAAGATACTCGTGAATGAGTGAACTCCATATGTAAATATAATTGGATAGTCCAATTATATACTCATATATGTAAATATTATTAATATGATTAATAATATTATTTTGTAACACTTTAAACTATATGTTAAATTTTATATATAGTTTTTATGATTATATGATAATTAAACACATGTCATTAAATTATATATGATATAATTTAATAAAAGTTAAATTTGAAATTTCTAAATTTTGGATTTTGGAAACCCGTGGATTTATTTTGGAAGTTACTCTTTTTAAAAGGGCGTTAACTTTTTAATTTTTGTAACATCTTTTCAATTATGGAAAGTTAATATTTGTAGTTACAAAAAATTCCAAAAAAAAAAGGAAGGTGGCTGAATTTTACATGTGTGGAAATTCAAGGGTTTGTTAATTTTAGAAATTAATAACCCTAGGTATAAAAAGAAAGATGATTTTTTATTTTAAGGATCTGATCGCATTTGCAACCCTAGCCACCTTCTTCTTCTTACAACAATTCTCTCAAGTGTTGAGAAAAATAAAAATAAAAACAAGAAGAAAAAAAACCTTGTGTGGCTTTAATCTCTAAAGTGTTTAGGGATTAGTTTTGTGAGTCTAGCCTACACTATTTTCCGTTGGTTGCGAGACATAACACGAAAGACTTCTTGGTGTCGAACAAAACTCTTCATCTTCTTCTTTCACATACATCACACGACAGTGAGCTTTTTTCTTGCACATGCCGCACGCCCTTTTGGTGATAACGGGGCTCGGTTTGTTTTGGATTTGATCCAGAAATTTTAGGGAACTTTAAGGGGTGTTTTAGGGCTGTGTTGCGACTATTTTTTGGTGAAAAATTAGACCTGAAACATAGCAGAAACCGATTCAATCAAGGGCTGATTTGGGCAGTGAATTGGGCGCATTTCGGGTCTAAAACAGTTCAGTTTTGTGCCGCTGTTTGGGGGCTGTTGGAGGGCTGAACTTTTGTCCAAAAAAAGAAGCAAAATTTCAGTATTGGAACGGGTAACATTCGGCTCTTCAGAGAGAAGGGCAGAAAAAATTTTCAAGTCCGATCCCTAGTGCTTAACGTAATTCCGCTGCGCTATGAAAGTGATTCCTACAAACCTATTAAATAGAAAAAATAATTTTCACTTTATATAATAGGGTGGCCGAATTAGGGGTATAATTGTCATTTAATAATTTTTTAATCAAAATAAAATATCAAGCCATGTTTTCAAATCCAATTTGAAGATTATTGTCTTTAATAAAGCATGCCATTTGTAATCATTTATAATTAAACATATTGCATAAAAAATTATGAAATATAAATATTATTTAATTATTTAAATATTTAACATTTAAATATATAAACAATTAATTAATATAATTATAATATATTTATATTTTTTATTTACACTAAATGATAAAATATATATATTAATGACATGTGATAAAATCTCATTTGATAATTAAATAATGTATATTTAATTAAATCATGCATTAATTTCAAATACATATTAATTAAGAAATGACCGAAATATCCAATGTATGTATTTTTGTTTAACAGTTAAACAATTTGAATTAACTTATTTAATCCGATAAAGTATTATGAATAATCTGTATTATTCATAACACGTTGACCAAGTGCTCAACAAGTACAATTCATATTGTGGGACTCTCTAAGTTCATGTTTATCCATTATGGAATCCAATTTCATGTCCGTAATTCACCCATTATAAACTATGATGATCTCAGATAATCTTGCTAAACTATGCAAGTCGAGGTCATTGCATACGTATAATCCCTCCGTCACAGGCTATCCATATTATAACGGGGACATAGATGGGAACGTCAAATCCCCAAGGTATAATACAATCGACTTACATATTTGCAATCTTTATATATAACACTCGGAACTCGCTTCTGTAGTGTACCATGGTTTTAACAGATCACAAACATGTGCATGATACATATGCCATGCACACATGACTGAATGATTCTATCTGATACTCACAGGATATCATAAGCAGGAGTCTACACCTAGCGAACATATGGATGTCTGCTCTAAATAGATTGGTGATGTGACTACCATCAAAGTGTGAAGGATAACTTATATATCAACAGTGGTATCACAAGTTGAAGGACCACTATACTTCTCCACTCAAGAAGATTCATATTAACGTTGGTGTACATCCATTAGGAAATCTTCGATGAGCCTTTCAGTGTTTATCAATAAACACTTATACGTCTATACGAGTCTCCCGAGAGTTATGATTCATTGGAGTAAACCATCAGACCAAGTCTCAATATACGATATGTACTGGTTTCAGCGGATTTTACTAACCGCCCTGTGTTAGTAAATCTTGACCATGAACTTTATTTTAGAATATAAAACTTACAATGACACTTTCCAATGTCAATTACAAACTATGTTGTAACTGTGCACTACGTTGTAAATCATGGGGTCTTTGTATAATATATACATATCACTAAACCAGATTTAGTTTCAATCGAATCGATATAAAAGACAAGAGGTGTTATAAAAAAGTAATATTATGAAAAAATTACTTGTTCATGTTTATGAATCGGACATAAATACGATCTAAATTGGCGCTTCGAGCACCAACCCTAGCAGAAAAAAGATATGACACTTATTGGTCGTCTTGGAAATGAACCGATTAAGTGCTGTGACCTGACCCGTCAAGCTCTGATATAATATCCACCGTGCTCCCAGGATCCACTAGTATCATGTCTATATCCGACCAGTCTATATTGGATGTAATTATAAGCGTGTCGTCATGAGGGTAACTCACTCATTGAGGGTCCTCATCGGTGAAGATTATTGGCACCGATCGGGATTTTTGTATCCTCGAGGGTCTCTCTGAACTCAGCACCTCAGGTGTTAGTATTCTTAGAACATGCCAAGGATCTCTAATCATGATTCAGTGTGTGAATATTCAAAGAAGTTGCCGAAGACTTACATTGAACAGATTTGATGGATGTATGAAGTTCCAAAATTTTTGATCCTTTGTTGAAGCTCCAAGCTTGCTTTGTGTTTCAAACTCAAGGGAATAGTTTCCCTAACACCTTGAATGACTCCTTGAAGTGCTAGCTTGAAGAAAATTTGCAACAAAATTTCTATCTTGAGAAAGGAAGCTCAAGACATTTGTGTGTGGAGAGGGGAGAGTTGTTTTGTTTTGTATATTTGATTTTCTAAAAATCAATTACAAAAATCAAATCTCAAAGTTGGTATATCTTTTCAAAATAAAGATAAAGTATGTCGGATTTGGTTAGTGTACAAAACAAGCAACCCAAGTTTTTCACTCAACCTTTAACCACTTCCATCACTAGTCAAACTAGTTGATGTAAGTCAAGTGGGTCCCACCACTTATAAATTCTGAATTTAAGTCGAACAATCCAACACGAACTTCGCTCGGGACCAGGTTTTTTAATTCCGAATTAACGAATTTACCGTTGTGACATAATTAAATATAATATAATTAAATAATAATGCATTGTAAAATTATTATTAAAGTAGCTTACGAATTAATTCTAAATTAATTCGTTTGCCCGAATTAAAATCCAATTTTAATTCCGCATTGAAATCTAATTTCAATTAATATATCCGAAATATTATTTAATCGATTAATTCCAAATTAATCGTTCTCTCTCTACTATTCGAATTTTATCCCAGATAAATTCTTGCCGTAATTAATCCCAGATTAATTTTCTCTCTCTTATAATTAATCATAGATTAATTATGTTCGAGTCAAACGTCATCGGTGAATCTTTGGGAAGCAACCCATGAGATCCCTAGATATGTTGGCAGTAAATACGGTTATCGGACTATCTGAATACGTGCGTACCTAGTACCACATTCTTACCGATTTATAAGACATGGTTGGCTTCTAGCAAAGCACCGTGCCTACCCAATTCTCCAGAAATATTCTTTTAAAGAATACATAATCTTTATCAAGCGTAGTATACTAAGTATTACGTATTACGATCCAGTATCGGATGTCAAATGCTAGGCCTGGGGATGGAATTGTGTATGCCCCGTACGAAACATATATAAGATCACTAGCAACTAGTCTCTTTAATCGGATAATCATGACCTTATCATATTATCCCGATAGTTACAACATTTTAGAGTACCGGCTTTGTATCCCTACGTGATCATTATCTCCATATGACTGAAGTGACACTTCCATCTTGACATCACACCCAATACACTACGATTCTCAATAAACCCAGAAGAGGCGTACGCAGAACCTGTTAAAGCCCCGGATGACCAAAACCAAAGCGTACTGATTGTCGCAAGTATTAGCGATGCAAGGCATAGACACATAATCATACTACCAATGGGATTCCGATGGGTCTATCCAGAGCGAAGTTGTTTCCGTACCATCGGCAAACATATCCTCCTATTACACTTGCATGAGTATCCAATACCCAAATATATGAGAACTATGCCATTACGCTTCCATAACGCGCACAAGTACAATACTAGTCTATTCCGCATTATCGATATCCAGTCTCGATAATACTACGACTAGGAATATTTAATGATTAAACCTTACATGGATTGATACTGTCTCATATCTTATTAATCTGAAACTAATCATAAGGACTTTTATCATTTATATATTCAAGTAATCTAATTACAAAATGATAAAATAACAATTTCCTTTGTCACATAGTTAATTTGTACAAAAACCACAATTTCTTTTACAAATAGTGATGCTATGGGTCATAATTGTCCAACAATCTCCCACTTGGCCTATAGCCAATCACTTAAGTATCTAACACCTGAACTATGTACATGTCGCTCAAACTTTTACTGAGAAATAGCCTTCGTCAGCGGATCTACAATGTTGTCATATGATGCGACCTTCTCGATCTTCACATCGCCACGATGTATGATCTCACGAATCAGATGGAAACGTCAAAGAACATGTTTGGATCATTGATGAGACCGCGGTTCCTTAGCCTGCGCTATAGCCCTGTTATTGTCACAATACAAAGGAACAGGCTCAGCTGCTAACGGAACTACTCCTAATCCAATTAGGAATTTACGGATCCAAACTGCCTCTTTTGCTGCCTCAGCTGCAGTGATATATTCCGCTTCTGTTGCTGAATCAGCAACAGTCTCTTGCTTGGAAGATTTCCAGCTCACTGCTCTATTGTTCAAACAAAATATGTACCCGGATTGCGACTTACAATCGTCTTTATCCGTTTGGAAACTTGCATCGGTAAACCCAGTTACCTCAAGTGGCTGCTCAATTCCGGACTTAGGCCCGAGAGGTCTCTCTATCGTATAGAGCATCTTCTCAGCCCCCAGGACAATCATGAGGTTTATATCCCAGTCAGGAAAGTTCGCACCATTAAAGACATTTTCGTCCATGATAATGTCCCTAACGTTGATCTTTCCGGCCATCTTAATTGCAATAGTCTAACTATTCAATTAACGATTACGGGTACAGTCCAACTGTTAAAAGAAAATAATAAAATATTAGTCCAACTAATATAAATATATAAAATGACGAAAATAATTTGAAAGCGCTTATTTGGTAAGTATTTAAACGAAATTGCAAATTCAATACTGGCCTCCCACTATTTTTCGGCGAGCCTCTAACCCACTGTTGAGTACTCAGGAAACCTAGTTTCCTAGTGGGCTAGGATCCCGTTAAATAACACACAACCTTGACTTTGGCCAACAAGTTGTATGAAACTTAACTAGGTAGATTTATAAGATCAATTGGATCTCATCCAATTCCTAGATCCAGTAGGTGGACATCCAAGTCCGAAACATATATACAATATATATGTCAATATATCCAATATATTTCCTAACCTTTTCCTCTGAATCAACTAAGCCTTGGCTTTGGCTCAATAAGCTTAATGATTCCAGTTAAGCGGGACCCATTGACAGTGGGAAAGCTTCGTAATCCATGTCGATGAACAAGAAGTGACCTTGACTTTGGCCAACAAGTCACAACTTCCCAAGACATGCGATATATAACAAAGCCTTCGTGGTTCAAACACATCCGCGATGGACATTGATCTTGACTTTGGCCAACAAACCAATGCCAATCTTGGATCTTGAGAGAGAACCACTCAATGGAAGGAAAACGCTTAATATTTGATTGAGGGTTTTCGCGTAAATTGGCAACCAATATATTATCTTTGATTAGGTCTCATCATACACCCTTAAGCATGCATTCTAAAAGCATAATAAGGCGCGAAATAAATAATAATGATATGCGGATAGATATTTAACAAATTATTCCTAGAACAAATCTATCATTTTCCTCTCTCCCGCTAGCACTATTCTAACTTCTACCCAATTACATAATACAATAAAGAAACTTCATTAAAATTGAGGGGAATTGGTGAGAAGAGAAATACAAAGAGTCAAATGATAAAAGGCTGGACACGCAGGTCCAATTTAATAAATTCTAAATTTATTACAACAATTTCCAAAATTGCCCTTACCCTTCTAATATCCATCCGATATACATTATTCATACAATACATCCATCTATTCACACAAAGCATGTTATTCAATCAATATAATCCAATTAATTAATCTTTGAATTAATGGCCATCCAATGTTCAAACAACGATTTGATTTGCGCGAGTCCAACTCGTTTGAGAATAAGTACTCAAAGTAAGTATTCTTGAATTATATCGAACTACAATTTTAAATCCAATTTAATTTGTATCCATTAATAATTCGTATTTAATTCCAAATTAAATAATTACACTTATTTATTTTCCTTTTAGACTTAGATTCTAAATTCAATCTTAATGGGTCTCAAAGGCACAATTAACATCCAATGTCATTTTAATTAAAGTCCAATGAGCTTTTAATTAATTCATAAGGCATGGGCTTTGGCCAATATGGATCAAACCCAAATGCCAAGGCCCAATTTAGGAATCACTCTATTTGCCAAAAATCAATTTAGGCCCATTAGGCCCAATTAAAATATTTAAAGGCCTAATTATTATATTTGGACTTTATGAAATGATTTTAGGCCCAATTTGGATCCAATCCAATTGTCCTAAACCAAGCTTCGCCCAACCAAGCCCATTAAGCCCAAATACAATAATATTAGCCCAATTCAAAATTAAAGACTAATTTTAATTAATATAAAATTCCAAATTTCACATTAATTTTAATTAAAGTGTAATAGCCATAATTAATTAGTTAAACCAATATTTTCAAAATACCAATTAAACTAATTAATCATGCTTAAATTAAACAGTTCATGTCCAACACAAATTGAAGCAAAATCATTCCATTTCATTCTTCTATAGTCACGACAATTTGGCATAATTAAAATCCAATTTTGATTTCAATCTAAATAAATCAACAATCAATATACACATCATGCTTTAAACACATCCAATGGTCTAAAATCAAAAAATCACCATGATATATGCTAGGGTTCATATCCGGCTTTTGCAAGGAAATTAGGGAAAATTTATCCAATCAATTTCTTCTCAAATTTTAAGATGCACAAATCCAATTCATCATCATCCAAGCTCAACCAAACAAATAATTTGAAGAAATCATGCTCAAAACATAAAAATCCAAATTAAAGTATATAAACCCTAAACTCATTTCATGCTTAGAAAAGGCTCTAATAACATTGTTAGCGTTCCTAGAACATGCCAATGATCTCTAATAATGATTCAGTGTGTGAATATTCAAAGAAGTTGCGGAAGACTTACATTGAACGGATTTGATGGATGTATGAAGTTCAAAACTTTTTGATCCTTTGTTGAAGCTCCAAGCTTGCTTTGTGTTCCAAACTCAAGGGATTAGTTTCCCTAACACCTTGAATGACTCCTTGAAAGTGCTAGTTTGAAGAAAATTTGCAACAAAATTTCTATCTTGAGAAATAAAGCTCACATCATTTGTGTGTGGAGAGGGAGATAGTTGCTTTTTTTGTGTATTTGATTTTATAAAAATCAATTACAAAAATCAAATCACAAAGTTGGTATATCTTTTCAAAATAAAGACAAAGTGTGTTGGATTTGGTTAGTGTACAAAACAAGCAACCCAAGTTTTCACTCAACCTTTAACCACTTCCATCACTAGTCAAACTAGTTGATGTAAGTAAAGTGGGTCCCACCACTTGTAAATTCCGAATTTAAGTCGAACAATCCAACACGCAACTTCACTCGGGCCCGGGTTCGTTTAATTCTGAATTAACGAATTTGCCATTGCGACATAATTAAATATAATTTAATTAGATAATCATGCCTTGTAAAATTATTAATAAAGTCGCTTACGAATTAATTCGTTTGGCCGAATTAAAATCCAATTTTAATTTCGCATTGAAATCTAATTTCAATCAATATATCCGAAATATTATTTAATTGATTAATTCCAAATTAATCATTCTCTCTCTACAATTCGAATTTTATCCCAAATTAATTCTTACCGTAATTAATCCCAGATTAATTTTTTCTCTCTTATAATTAATCCAAGATTAATTCTGTTCGAGTCAAACGTCATCGGTGAATCTTTAGGAAGTGACCCATGAGATCCCTAGATATGTTGGCAGTAAATACGGTTATCGGACTATCCGAATACGTGCGTACCTAGTACCACGTTTTTACCGATTTACAAGATATGGTTGGCTTCTAGCAAAACACCGTGCTAACCCAATTCTCTAGAAATATTCTTTTAAGGAATACATAATCTTTATCAAGCATAGTATAATAAGTATTACGTATTAAGATCCAGTATAAGATGTCACATGCTAGGCCTTGGGCTGGAATTGTGTCTGCCCCGTACGAAACATATATCAGATCACTAGCAACTAGTCTCTTTAATCGGATAATCATGACCTTGTCATATTATCCCGATTGTTGCAATATATTAGAGTACCAGCTTTGTATCCCTACGTGATCATCATCTCCATATGACTGAAGTGACACTTCCATCTTGACATCACACCCAATACACTACGATTCTTAATAAACCCAGAAGAGGCGTACACAGAACATGTTAAAGCCCCGGACGACCAAAACCAAAGCGTACTGATTGTCGCAAGTATTAGCGATGCAAGTCTCAGGTTAAGACCAAATACACCTACCCTGATTCGAATTCCTATAGACACATAGTCATACTACCAATGGGATTCTGAGGGGTCTATCCAGAGCGAAGCTGTTTCCGTACCATCGATAAACATATCCTCCTATTACACTTGCATGAGTATCCAATACCCAAATATATGAGAACTATGTCGTTACGCTTCCATAAAGCGCACAAGTGCAATACTAGTCTATTCAGCATTATCGATGTCCAGTCTCGATAATACTACGACTAGGGATATTTAATGATTAAACCTTACGTGGATTGATATTGTCTCATATCTTATTAATCTGAAACTAATCATAAGGACTTTTATCATTTATATATTCAAGTAATCTAATTACAAAATGATAAAAAAACAATTTCCTTCACATAGTTAATTTGTACAAAAACCACAATGTCTTTTATAAATAGTGATTTTATGGGTCATAATTGTCCAACATCAGGGCCATTGATTCGATAATATTTTTTCCTAGCCCAATTTGAATCTCCAACCAATGTTTTTCCCCCGCAGTAGTAATAATAGGTCATTGCGCTTGATGCTGCCTCATTCTCATGGCCTTATGATCTATACAGTCTTTGAGGTAGCCATTCCTAACCAGGTCTTCGACCTGTTCTTACAGGTCCCTACACCCCATGGCCGCTGATATTGTGGTGGGAGCAATAGACCCTGTTTTCCATTTTGTCAAAAGAGAACCTTATAGGGCTAGGCTTTGTCAACAACCCCTTATCCTAGATCTCTTGGGCCACTTGAGACAATGGCCTTATGTTGAGAGCAGTATACACTATGCCCCATATTACTTGGGCAACCTTGACATAGGGCCTTCTTTCTGGCATCGGGTTCCTCAGAGTAATTGACCTAAATTCCTACGGCCTCAGACTTGGCCCTCTCCAGCCGTCGCCATCCTGGCAATCATCTATTCTCACTTCTTTCTTTTCATGAGCTCTGCTTCCTCAAGTTATCTTCTCATCATCTTTCAAAAACACAAATCTTATGGCATGTTCCAAGGCCGGGGCATAATTAGTCACCTCCTGAATTCTAAGGTTGGACATAATTTTCAGACCCTTAGTGCGCATTTTTAACTCTCCAAAGCTTCCGAGGGACTCATATACCCCTACCTCCAATACCAAGTTATGGAATCGATCCGGAAAAATCTTAAGCGGCTCATCATCCCGCTGCTTCACTGTTCTCAATGACACCATCATTTTTCTTGATGAGCAGACTCCTTTGAAATGTTGTATAAAAGACCTCTGCAACTGTGATAAATTACTAATCCTTCTGGGGTCAGGTTTCTAAACCACAGACAGGCAGGTCCTCCTAGCGTCAGAGGGAATATCTTGAAAATTACTTACTCGACCATTCCTTTAATCCCTATTAGTAGCACAAAGTTCTCCACATATGACTTATGGTCGGTATTACCCTTGTACAGATCCATCGAGGGAATGGTAAACCTTTTTGGAAACTTCGCTTTCAAGATCTCATTTACAAAGGGAGATTCTTTCTCCAAATCTTGGTCTTCGCTAGCACCCCATCACGTTCATTTCTCCCATCTCCTCATCTTTTGATCGAACCACTCCTCCAGTTGCACTTTAGATTTCCCTCTCTCCTATTGTAGACCTTCTCATGTTCCTCTTCCTGACCATAATGTCTCCTCGGACGCAGTACAAGGGCCGATGTTTAGTGATTCGGGCTTTCGTCTGTCATCCCGCCTATCTAGAGGCTCTTCTAATGGAACTTCACTGGCCACAATCACGAATCTCACATTTTATGGCTTCCTCTTTATGACCTCAAGTTGCCCTTCCCAACCGACTGCTCTCTTTCCATTGGAGATCTCTTCCTTTCTGCGTTTTATCCCCGTAGAAGCTTGCTCTCCCGACCTTTTCTCCAATCTCTCGATTTTCTCTATCATCGCCTTCATGAAGGTTCTTGTCTGCTCCGTCTCTTCTTTAGCTTTCTCTCTTTCTAGCCGCAGACTCTCCTCTATTTTATGCATTCAGCCTACCATTGATGCCTCTTGGCTTCTATGATTTCCATCTCCTTCCATCGTCTTAGTATGTTGATTATTTTTCGTACTGTTCCTTGCAGATGATGCCAACTGTTGACAACTTTTTTCATTCCAAAAGGCAATATTGGAAACTTATCCCTCGAACAAACCTCTACAAACTGTGAATTTATTTGGTTGTTGGAACCAGACAAACTTAGCAAAAGATAAATTATCACATAAGTAAGGATTTACATGGTTCGGTAGAGAGTGGCTCCAACCTACGTCCACAGGAGAAATAGGATCACTTTTATTAGACCCGGGGTAAATTCCGACCTAAGCACCTAACAAATGAATTACAAAGATTCGGTGAATAACCCTTCAGGTTTACTATGTGGTCGGGCCACGAGTCACTTTCTCACTCTATCACTTAGTTTGATTTTCCAGTTTGGCTCTCAAATTATAAGCGTTGCCAAATGTAAAAGTTTCTAACCCTTTCTACTGTGGCTTCTACCCCTTTTATATATGCTTCCAAATCCACTATTACAACCGACCCTGACAACAGCTCATGTAAGTGAATCATCACCCTTAGTCATTACTTCCCTCATCTTCTCAACTAACCAAATAAGCTAATCCCTCTACTACTCACCTCTCTATAGTGGGCCTGTGACGGCCTACGGTGACTGATGCTCTGCCACTACACCGTCCCTTGGCAACTGGCAGGGCCTATGGCCATTGTGAACTTTTAGTTGATCTTCTTTATCATTAGCCTTTTAGACGCACCTATTTCATAGTAGGTAGACGTCATATTGCTCCCATAATGGTCGGTCATGATCCAATCTTCATTCCTCAGATCGGGTAACCGAGATAACTGGTATTTTTCCAAACTTAGACTATAGAGTCATCGAGTCGTATCCATAGTGATGACACTTCATCGATTCGGTCTCCAATAACTCTAAGAGCATCTCAAAATATTCTTCAATGTGATTGGGTTTGGTACCATCTACACTTATCTTGATCCAAAATCCCTCCTATCTCGAGGCCGTTGGACATTTCTATCCATCTAGTTAGGCAGTTACCATAATATCATTATACCTATCTCGGGTTAAGGGCTTACAAAAATCACCATCAACAATAACCCATTTCAAAATCCACCAACATTCTCCAAAATTTGAAATTTTAAACAAAATAGATCTTACAGCTTACTAAAATAATGGAGATTATTCCGGCATAAAAACAAATAACGAACACTTAACAAAATAATATAGTAATTGACAAATTAACAAAACTTGCATGCTACCATTGAATACCTCAAGATCTGGAACATGATTTCTTTTTCAATTATTTAAATTGAAATGGGAAAGATTACTCATTACAATTAATGGTGTGTATAGAAATAATAATAATAAAATTTATAAGGGAAAAGTAGTGATTATATGTGATATAAAATTCACATGAGAGCGAGGGTACAAATTTGGGATTTTGAAAAAGTAAAAAGATATTCTCAAGGGTAACAATAACAATATCTATGATTTTCTTTTTGTTGACGACTATTTTTCATTCCAATGGCAATATGGGAAATTAAACCCTCGAATAAACATATCTTTGCATTGGCAGGCGCAAACCCAGGTCAAAGAAAAGCAATCTAGTTGATGTGGGAAGCTCAGGATATTCACCGAGCTAGTTGATGTGGGAAGCTCGGGATCAGTAGGACCTAGCGACTACGACACCATTCAAACCCCATCGGAGGAAGAAAATGAATCCTACTGTAAAAAAGTAACCTGACTCGAGCCAATGCCTCCCATTTTAGACCTTTTCAACCTTGATATTGAGAGAGTAACTACTATCACCAGTGCTGAATTGGATCAGCTAAGGAATAGGTTCAACATTCCCGAGGAAGTGAGCCTGAGCATTCCAGATGAGGATTATCTAGCGAGCCGACCAAGCAGTGGTCAAGATGCCCTATACATAGCATTCTTTGATGTGGGTCTGCGCATACCAATGTAAAGATATTTTGCCAAGATTTTGGCTGATATGAACCTAGCCTCGTGTTAGCTCAACTTGAATGGATTGAGGGTGCTAGCTGGGCTTTATATAGTTTGGAGCTGAGCAGAGCTGTGAGAACTATTTGTTGAAGATATGAAGCGATTCTACCAAATGAATGACAACCCGAAGGAATACGATGGTTGGTACTACTTGTCCCTTTACGATGGAGGCAAGTCCTTGATTTCAAATCTCCCAGTCACCAACAAGAATTTCTGGATAAATGGTCCTGAGCTGGGGAGCATGGGGTGAACACCAGATCATCGTTGGTCAGGAAATAGTTATGCTGACCGTCTTTAGGTTTGAGGTAACGAACCGACCCTATGACTTCTTCTTCCTTATTCCCTTTGAAGTTTCACTAATATAATTTTACCATTTATAGCGTGTTGAGGTGATCCTTATAAAGTTCATCATAAAATTAGGGCAAAGGCAAAGCTTAATTCTCA
>SKCR01007669.1:0-24736 GCA_019454045.1 Zanthoxylum bungeanum | reverse complement strand
TAGCTTGTTAGTGGGTTTCATAGAACCTGTGGAATTTGCTGGTTTTGGCTTGCTTGCAGTTGCATTTGTTAGTATTTCTTCACCCGATCTTGGGATGAGAAAGTTGGGTTATGAAACTCTTGGGAGATTTAAGAATGCACTGGAGGTAATGCTATGTGTGTGCACTTGTCTTTTTTTTTTTTTTTTTTTGCATTATAACAGTTTTAAAATATGTAGGTTCTTCAGTTATATTACGGCAGAAATGTTTCTGTATGTCTGTTTGTTTCCCTTCTATAAATTACAATGGTTAATTACCCCATAACTGTTTAGGTTCAAATAGCTACGATAATATATTAACTATAGCTGTTTCTTTTATAAATTAATAATAAGCCTTAGGATTAGAATAAACTCTATGTGAAATTCCCATCATACAGGCAGACAGCATATCTGGCAATCAACTTGATCAACATCAAACTAAATCAATTTAATTGCTTTTCATTGAATGCCTTCCAATTCATGATATTTAAAGAATAGATGCTTTTCATCCTAGCACATGGTTTTCCCTTTTGCATTTTCACAGAAACACTAAAATTTTCGTTTGAAACTGTTTCTCAAACTTCAACTGTTTATTACAGAAGTGTCAAAAGAAGAAGGATGTAATGCAACTTCGACTTCTGCTGACATATGTGCAAAATGGAATAGAAGAGGCTTGGCAGAGGGTTCCTTCTGTTATAGCTATTTTTGCTGCAGAGGCATCTCTCTTACTGTTGGATCCTTCACATGATCATTATACAAGCTTAAGTAAGCTTTTGATGCACTCTTCCAGGGTGAATATGAAGGTATATGCTTTGCAATTCCTTTTCTTAGGTTTGTTTTAGATTTAGACTTATTTACAATGATTAACTTTGTTTCATATCCACTCTGCTTTTGTTTGCAGTGCATACCATTGTTTCACGACTTTTTCTCAAGTAGTTCTGTTAAGTTTAGAACAGAGAGGCTGTGGATACTTCGTCTCTTATATGCAGGGCTGAATTTAGATGATGACGCTCAAATATATATCAGGAATGCCGTACTTGAGATTCTACTGAGTTTCTATGCTTCCCCACTGTCGGATAACGAGTCAAAGGAACTTATTCTTCTGGTAATTTCTGAGCTCGTTATGAAGACTCGTTCTCTCATCCCCCACTATATCTCTCCAACTGTCTATCTAACTATCGGCTTAGTGTTAATCTTCTAACCGGATGTAATTCCAGTCTTACTAAACTTTGATGTCGAGTTGCACTTATACTTGGATCTATCAGTTTAGCATATTTCAGAGTCTCCTACAGTTACAAACTGGAAAACAGTCTTATGGTAAACTAAACCACTTGTGACTTGACTTGTATGCGTTGCAGATAGTAAAGAAATCAATTAAATTGCACAAGATGGCTTGTTATCTGGTTGAACACTGTGGATTATTTTCATGGTTATCATCTTTACTGTCAAGTTTCAGTGAGACGCTCCTTGGAGGTGAAAAAAGGTTTCTCATGGCACAGTTGGTTGTGGTTGTAGAGGTATTCACTGTTTTCATTTAATTATCTTGTTTAGCTTTTAACATTGTCCTGATTTATATCTTTGTTTCTTGTTATCTGTTTCATTTTTGTGTTCATTAATATACGTCATGGGACTGACATTTGAGGAAAAAAAAGAAGTGGTGGGAGGGCAGGACGCAGTGAGGTGGGCTAAAATTTGGTATTTGAAAAAATTGACATTTGAGAATCTTGGGGCATCTTCTAGTATGGTAGTGGAGAGATTAATGAAATACTGGTATCCACTATCTAGTGGCAGCACAACCTTATAACATGAGAATATACAAGGGAACACTAGACAAGAAAACAAACTAAAAGCATACAGTCCAAGATATCCAAAAATTTCATGAAACATTTCCAAACTTTTGTTAACTAGAAAAAGAATTAGAAATTTAAAATAAAAGCCTCAACCTCCCAGTCTTAAACATAATTCACTAAGTATATTTTTTCTCAGTTTATTCTCACCTAAGAAGCACGGATACATAAAAATTTATCATGTATTGCGTACGATACGTATCCAAGCTTTGACATGCTTGAAAACGCTAAAGTACATGTTAGATACATGCTTTTAAAATTATTTTATATTTTTATTTATTTTGAATTTTAGAGAAAACGTGAATAAAGAAGATTTTAGATTAATTTAAACTCTTTTAAATTAATTTGGAAAATAAAGTTTTATTATTAGAAATAGATATTAAAAGTTATTATTGGAAATGGATAATGATGTATATACTTTAAATAAACTATTAAATAGAGTTTATGATTAATTTAAATTCTTTTAAATTAATTCGAAAAATAGAATTTTATTATTGGAAATAGATAATGTTATAAAAGTTATTATTGGAAAGTGTTAATGAGTTTTAGATTAATTTAAACTCATTTAAATTAATGAGTTTTAGATTAATTTAAACTCATTTACATTATGGAAATAGACATTATTGGAATATCACAGAATAATTATACGTTAATTATAGAGTTCTATTTTTTTTAAAAAAATAATAATGAAATTATGCTGAAGTTTATAATTTAATTTATGAAAAATACACACACACCCACACCCACACCCACACCCACACACTCCCACACATATCTGATATCCTAATTTTTTTTTTTTTAAAAAAATAATAATGAAATTATGCTGAAGTTTATAATTTAATTTATGAAAAATACGCACACACCCACACACTCCCACACATATCTGATATCCTAATTTTTTTTTTTTTAAAAACTATATCGGCGTATCCAAATTATGTATCTGTTATAGATTCTCACACATATAACACCTAATAGTAATGCTTTTCAATTTCATCAAGTTTTCTTAGTTTAAAATTTAAATCTCATTCTTGTGACCCCTTTAGCTTGATAAAGTTTTGGGATGTTGGTTGTGAAACTTCAAATGAGAAGGAAAATAACATTTGGTGTACATTGCCTTTATCCTTTTCTTTGTTTCTTTTCAGCCTTTATTCATTTTAGCTTTGCAGCATTCTAAATTGATATTATATATTTACAATCTATTTGAATGTCATCTTTCTTGTCCAAGAGGCTCCAACTTGTGTTAAAATTTGATTAAAGGTTGTATGTGCTGCTTTTCAAACATGGTTAGCCATCTCATCTCAACTGTAGGTGTGTTGTGTCACTGACTCTTATTATCTGTGTTTGGGTTTAGGTCGTCAATGATGTTATTTCATCCAGAAACATCAGCGAGTGGTTGCAAAGGCATGCCCTTGAACAGCTAATGGATTTTTCATCTCATCTTTACAAACTTTTAATTGGTGGGATGAAGTTGATGAGGGAAAATTTTCCATTGGTTAATTCAGTATTATGGATACTGTTTTCAACTATGAAGATATCACAAAAAAGGAAAATATACCAGCCTCATTTCACGTTGTCACTTGATAGCTTTTTTCAAATTTGCCAGGCAGTGAATATGTGTAATACTGCATCTGCGGAGCATGCACTAAAAGTCATACTGATGGGCACACCTCCCATTGACATTTTCCATGTGGTATCTCTCTCTTTCATCTGCTTTTTCTTTCATTCTTTTTCTTTACATACATGCTCTGTCAATATTCTACTGTGAATTACAGTGTATTGTGAATATTAGATGACCATCTAGAATTTCAATAATATCTTTAACAATATATGTAGATTGATTTCTCTAGGTAATATACTGAATTTTCAGATATTATCGTTCTTGTTTATTTTCAAACAAAGTTTTGATAATTTTCAATTCCTTATTCAATCCTTGATCTCATGATGGCCCATCTGATGGGATTTTTCTTGTGTGTTTCACAGAACCAAGGAAAGCTTTCAAGTTTTCTTACCTGGGCAATTTCTGTTGCCTTGAAGACTGATTCTGGACAAATGTATGAACTCGGAGAATCCCATCTTCATCTCAGAGACATGTCAGAGGATGCACCGTCTGAGGAGTCTTTGACATCGAAACTTTTACGCTGGCTTGTTGCTTCCGTAATTCTTGGGAAGCTTTCTGGAAACCTTGACATCACAAGTTCCAAGCTTTCAAAGAGATCATATGAATCTCTGAATTCTTTGTTTGTGGCTTTTGGAAAAGGATGTTTAGGAAACTACAAAACTAGATTTGATTGTGAAGAGATATTAGCTGCTGCAATTTTTCATCTCCAACAGCTTCTTGGTGTGCATTGCAGAGTGCTCCCTTCTGTTATATCTGCACTCTCTCTCCTACTACTATCTGATGTCTCAGAATATGCAGGTATGCCACCTTAATTAATCGATTTCTTGTTACTTCATCTGAAAACTAAAAAGAGAGAAAATTTTCTTCTAATTGGTCATCTTTGGATTTTTATTTTCTTATTGTTTTTGAATAGGTGAATACGCGTTTTCAAGTTTATGATTCCTTGGCAAATATACTTTCTCTGAGTTTTAATATTTCATGTTGCAGTTGAACCAGGATCAACTGTCAAGCTTGGTCACAACACTTCTGTGGCATCGCTGTGGTCAAGGATCGGTTGCCCTGCAGAAGCAAATCCTTCTTGGAGATGGTAACTTTCTCTCCCTCTTTTGTCCTTTTGTTTTTGTTTTATATTTAACTACACACATGTATGTACGAATATATGCTCCACACTCCCGTAAAGTTATAATTAACTTGCTGTATCTTGTATAGGTCATTTTACCAGCCGTGGAAGGATCTTTCATTGGAACTGACTGATTTGCAAGAGATTGATGAACTTCACGCTTGCCAGACTCTTTTAGTGATAATCTCAAATGTGCTTGGGAAGAGATCCTTAGATTCACATGCCTTGTCATATCAGGATGATAAAATTTCTAGTGTATTTTTATGGGAAAGAAGTATTATTGAGACCGAATAATGTCTCATGTAAGATTCTCATTTTGTTTATAGCTTAAATGTTGTTTTTACCCATATAAGATGTTCTTGTTTTATGAAATTATGCATAGAAAATTTCATTTGCATCAGGGTGTCTTTTTGAAATTTATATATTGAAGTGCACCGGTGAGAAAAAAAAGAACAAATGTTTTTGTCAAACCGGTAGGGAAGACGTAAGTTGACATAAAGATTTAGATTTTATGGAGCCTAATGAAATAATAATATCTAATAAAACATATGACGTCAAAAGATCCTTGAAGTCATATAATGAGAAACCGATTTTGATTTGGAATTATTTGAAATAATCAAAAAATCACTCAAATGAAAATATTTTAAATAACTGTTTAGGGATAAACAATAACCAAACTAAAATTTAGATAATCATAAATCTATGATAGGAATTTCATAAATAATATGTTAAAAAGAAAAATTATTGTTTTAGATACCCCAAAAAAAAAAAAAAAAGATCAAACAAATATTGAATTGTCTACACGTGATACAAATGGCGAAGGAAAGATCAATCAATTATTCTTATTCAGCAAAGAAACCCAGACACATTTCCATTTTCCACACTTGTCAAAGGATGTTAATAGCTTAAAGTTTCAGCTCTTAATCCTCCAAGTCAATAATAACGTCATTCCCTGAATGTTAAATATGATTCCTGATAAAGAAAATCAAGTATCAAGAGTTAATAAAGATATCTTCATACAAACCAAATCCAAATGAGAAACTCACATTTTGTACCGTAGTCTTTTGGGCAAGAAATAGCAGGCGGCGTTTGCAATAATCATCATCATCTTCCCACTCCAGAGCTTCAAGCCATTGTGTTACTCTGCTTTTACTTCAACCAATTTTGATGCACTGTGTCACGGGCCAACTTTTTCCTTAACGGAAAAAGGGCTTGTGCGGCACTTACCAAGGAACACGCCCCTTGTAAGTTAGCCATGCTCAAGCCTCTGTACCCAATATCACATTTTTGGGAGGCTACAGACCCATAATATATTGATTTATGAAAGCTCGCAAGCTATCTTAATGCATACACATGCGGGCCCGCACAACACCGGGACTTAGCACTCGAATAGGACAATCGGATATAAAATATGGCATTTTCCCGCCAACTCAATCTCGACAATACACCATTGTCCACACGTTGTCTAAGGCGAGAGGGTTCACGGCTAAAGCCCCAAGACCACCGAAGCCCTGTTGGCCACACCCAAGGTTCACCTAGGCTTCCCCCCTAAAGAGGTTTTAGAGACATTTCACATGTTTCACCAGTATACACACATGGCGCTTGAGTTGTCACACCCCCTCTAAAATCTATATTAAGAGGAGTTTTCGGGAACTCTTCCGGGGATTCAATAAGCCACAATATAAGTGACTTTGGGTTAAAATCTCATCCCCAAATGAGCTCGTCTTGATGGGTTTCCGCAACACCCCTATTGTTGCGGCAAAGGGCACGGTAAGGCCCAAAAGTGGTCACACTGCCAGAATCTCCCGGTAAATTTTGAAATCTAACTCCAGGGCTGAAATTTCCCCAGTACAAGTGACCATATTATTCACATATGAACTTGGTCCCACTCGAGTCGACTCTCCGGAATGTTAGCTCCTTCACGAATCACAATGCCCCAAACTAGGCCAACATCTAGCTATAAGGTAGCATATCTCTATATCTCCCGCCAAACATCCAAACGAGACCTCACGGACAAAATCTCCCTAGTACATAGGCTCATGAGAGATACATAGGACCTGGAGTGAGCTCAATCTGACACTCCAAAACATAAAGTCCTTCACAATGCACCAAAACTACACTAGCGTCTTGCGGCAAACTAGCGTATCTCTAAATCTCCCGACAAACTTCAGAACGGGACCTCACGGGCGAAATATCTCCAGTACATATGCCCATGATAGGTACTTAGGGCTTTGAGTTAGATCAATCCGGCATTCCGGAACAAAAGCTCCTTCACATTTCCACAATACTACGCTAGCGTCAAGCGAATATGTTTCTAATTCTCCAGGCAAACTTCCGAATAAGGTCTCACAGATAAAATCTCACCAGTACAAGGGTACATGAAGGGTACATATAACCATTAAAGACCTTAAACTGATGTCCCGAAACATGAGCTCCTTTACAAAATGACTGAACGTCCTAGCCTTAAGCTAAGACCGTGACACACTGCTTGCATCCATAGGAAGTCTCTTGACATGTGGAAAATTCTGCACTTGTAACCTTTCCAGGCCTGCCCATTCCAAGATTTCTTTGCCATCGTATATATTTTCCAGCTTTGGGAGATCTTCCAGTACTAAATTCTCCAGCTGAGCGAGTATGTCAGCACATTCTTCTTTTCTTTCTTTATCTGATAGAGAGATGATACTCTCCATCTCATTGCAGCTGTCTATGTGCAGTTCTTTGAGCTCATTCAAACCTTTAACCATTTTAAGTAAAAAAACACACTTCATTTTATGGCATTTCGAAATAATAAGCTTCTGTAGATTCTGGAACATGGGTGGTGGTGGTGGGATATTAGAAACTGTAGTAGCTTCAGGACTCACCTCTGGTTCCTTATTTGAAACGATTTCTTCCAAGTGGTCACACTTCTGAATGGAAAGATGCTCCAATTTACCAAGCTTGTGAGCCAAAGTCTTAGAAAAGATGTTTCTCAGTTTCTCACATTCAGTTTCTCACATTCCTTAACCTTCATGTTGAAGACAGCTTTGCATGGCTGTTGAAAACAGCCATGCAAAGCGTGTGTAAATGTGTTGTTGAAAACAACACTTCCCAACTATATTGAAAGCTGGCAAAAACGTGTCCAAACCGCGTGGCACTATTCACGCGGTTTGGGCACTATAAATTGAGCCATAAACCATTGTTAGAAGTATCCCAGAAATCCCAATTGAGTGAGAATAGAGAGTAAAGTGGTGTGAGAGTTTTTTGTAAAGCTTGAGTTGTAAGCTTTGTAATTCTTTTGTTTGTAATATAAAAGAAGAATTTTCTCTTCAATCACCTCTATTATTGTGTGTTTAATAACAACAAGTGGTATCAAGAGCTAAGGTTACTCGGAGGGATCCCGAAACTCGGAAACAGAGCTTCGGTTCGGAAAATTGGTTCCGACAAAAGTTGTCAAAAATCGATTTTGAGCATACCATCGGACTTTTCACGGCGAGACGAACACGGTGCTATTTCTCGGCGATCAAACGGAGCCCGGAGGAAGCCGCACGCGCGCCACACGCCAGACAGAGAGCGACCCACACGCAGTCACGCGCCGCACGCGCCGTCTGAAGGTTGAAGACGACCACGTCAGCGCCATGTCATCCGACACGTGTCGCCCAGTCAGCGCCCAGTCAGCGCCACGTCAGCGCACAGTCAGCGTCCAGTTAGCAGCACAATCATCGCCACATCATCACGCAGTCAGCATCCAGTCAGCAGCCACGTCAGCGTGTCTGGTAAATTTCAGATAGGTCCCTTAACTTTCTAAAAATTATAGTTTAGCCCCTATACTTTCAGAAATTTTCAATTTAGTCCATGAAATTTTTGGAAATTGCAATTTAGTCCCTGAACTTCTCCGTAATTTCACTTTGGCCCTTGAACTTTCGGAAATTGCACTGTGACCCCTGTACTTTCTAAAATTTGCAAATTGGTCCCTGTGTCGGATTTTGACAAACGAAGTGTCATTTCCACCATTTTCGGCCATTCCGGACGCAACGGTAAGGTCCGTTTTTTTAAATTCTGCTTAGAATTTTTATGATGGATGGGGGCAACGGAAAAATATTTTGTTAAGTAGTACAAACTATTTCACATGGAGAGGAATGATGAAAGACCTTATGTATGTGAAGGACTATGATGGATCGGCATTTCTGGAGCAGAAACCAGAAGGAATGACCGATGGAAAATGGGCTAATCTTCACCAGAAAACATGCAGTACTATTCGTCAGTGGATCGACGATAGTATCGTCAACCATGTCAGTGAAGAAACAAATGCACGTGTCTTATGGAGAAAACTGGAGGAGCTTTTCGAGCAAAGACTGGAAACAACAAGCTGTACTACATCAAGAAGATTATGGGGTTGAAATACCAAGAAGGTACAGTTGTGGCGGACCATATCAACGATTTCCTCAGAACAATGAAAGAAATGTCTGGATTGGGCATAGACTTCAGTGATGAGGTAAATGGCCTAATACTCCTTAATACGTTACCAGAATCATGGGAAACGTTCAGATCTACGGTGATAAATTCAGCCGCAGATGGGAAAGTCACTATGGAGATGGCAAAGACCAGGATCTTTGAGGAAGAAAAGAGGACGAGAATGCAGGAGTCAGCATCAACCTCAACCTCAGAAGCTCTAGTGACGGAGAAGAACACCAGAAGGGGGAGAAGTAAAAGCCGAGGCCCAGGGAGATCAGACAAGAACCGAGGGAAATCAAGAACGAGGGATATTGAGTGCTATCACTGTAAAAAGAAAGGCCATATGAAGCGAGATTGCTACAAACTGAAGAACGAGCAGTCCAGGAGAGATGGTGACTCTAATCAAGAAAGAGTTGCTACTACCACCGAGAAAACCTCCAAAGAATTTCATATAATATTTGAAGAAGATGTTGTGAATCTTGCCAGCCACGAGAGCAGTTGGGTGATAGATAGTGGCGCATCCATACACGCCACATCTCGCAGAGACTTCTTTTCATCTTACACACCAGGGGACTACGGTGCTGTAAGGATGAGGAATGACGGACAGTCCAAAGTCGTCGGTATTGGAGACATCTGCCTTGAAATAGAGAACGAGACAATGCTAGTGTTGAAGGGAGTCAAGCACATCCCAGACATCCGGTTAAACCTAATCTCAACAGGCAAGCTGGATGATGAAGGTTTCTACAGCATCTTTAGTGACGGATCCTGGAAGCTCACTAAAGGATAAATGGTTGTGGCACGAGGTAAGAAAGATTCAACTCTATATTTGATGCATGCTAAGCTTTCAAATAGTAGCATAAATACAGTTAATAGTAATGAGGCAGCCGAGCTATGACACAAAAAGCTTGGTCACATGAGCCAAACAGGGATGTAGATACTACGCAGGCGGAATGTTCTTCCGGAATTGAAGAACTCGCACTTACAGAAGTGTGAACACTGCATGGCTGGAAAGCAAAACAGAGTATCCTTCCAGAGCTCCCCGCCTCAACGGAAACCGGAGGTACTAGATCTCATACATTCAGATGTATGCGGTTCGATGCAGATACGAACACTCAGAGGGTCACTGTATTTTGTGACATTAATTGATGATCATTCAAGGAAGATCTGGGCATACACCTTGAAGAGAAAAGATCAAGTGCTGGGAGTGTTCAAGGAGTTTCATGCTTTGGTGAAGAGAGAAACCGGTAAGAAACTGAAGTGCATCAGAACAAACAATGGTGGAGAATACAGAGGTCCGTTTGATCAGTACTGCAAGACGTAAGGAATCCGACATCAAACGACACCTCCGAAGACACCTCAGCTAAACGGCCTAGCTGAGAGAATGAACAGAACCTTGTACGAAAGGGTCAGGAGCTTGCTGTCACAAGCCAAGCTGCCGAAGACATTTTGGGGGGAGGCACTCCACACATCAGTTCATGTTTTGAACATGTCCCTAGCAGTCGCACTGAAAGGTAATGTTCCTAACCAAGCCTGGACAGGTAAAGAAGTGTCTTATGAACACTTGCATGTCTTTGGGTGCAAAGCTTATGTACACATCCCAAAGGACGAGAGATCCAAGCTTGATGCAAAGACGCGACAATGTGTCTTTATTGGCTATGGTCAAGATGATTTTGGCTACAAACTCTATGATCCTGTGGAGAAGAAGATTGTCAGAAGCCGAGATGTTGTCTTTATTGAAGACCAGGCCATATAAAGATATCCGGAAGGAATTGAAGAAAATGCCCCATCAATACAGAAATGTGAATCCAGAACCTCATACACCGGTGCCAGTACGAGTTGAAGATGAGGTTCTCAGACATGAAGGTACAGGTGATGAAGCTCCCAGAGATGATGATCATGATCAACCACCAGTACCAGAAGTTCCACCAATAGTTCCACAGAGAAGGTCTGACAGAGAGAGGCGACCTTCAACCAAATACTCTGCATATGAGTATGTGCTGCTTACTGACGGGGGAGAACCCGAGAGCTACCAGGAGGCTATGGAAACAGATGACAGAGAAAAGTGGGAGGAAGCCATGCAAGATGAGATGAAATCTTTGCATGACAATCACACTTTTGAGTTGGTGAAATTGCCAAGAGGAAAACGGGCTTTGAAGAACAAATGGGTGTACAGGGTGAAGCAACATGAGCACACTTCACAACCCCGGTACAAAGCCAGACTAGTTGTCAAGGGATTCAATCAGAGGAAAGGCATTGACTTCGATGAAATCTTCTCTCCAGTTGTGAAGATGTCATCCATCAGAGTGGTACTCAGCTTAGCAGCAAGCCTCGACCTGGAAGTTGAGCAGATGAATGTCAAGACCGCATTTCTTCACGGAGATCTGGAAGAAGAAATTTACATGGAGCAACCAGAAGGCTTCAGAGTCAGCGGGAAAGATGACTATGTGTGCAGACTCGGGAAAAGCCTCTACGGTTTGAAACAGGCACCGAGACAGTGGTACGTGAAGTTTGAGTCAGTTATGGGAGAGCATGGATACAAGAAGACTACTTCAGACCATTATGTTTTCGTTCAGAAATTTTCTGACAATGACTTTATCATCTTACTGTTATATGTAGATGATATGTTGATAGTTGGCAGGAATCAATCGAGGATTGATAACTTGAAGCAGCAACTGAGTAAGTCTTTTGAGATGAAAAACTTGGGGCCAGCTAAACAGATTCTTGGCATCAGGATCGGTCGTGATCGGAAAGCCAGAAGATTATACTTGTCACAAGAGGAGTACATCGAGAAGGTACTTCAGAGATTCCAGATGGACAAGGCTAAAGCGGTTAGCACTCCTCTTGCTACCCACTTTAGATTGAGTACACAACAAAGTCCCTCTATTGAGTCAAATAAGGAGGAAATGAAACAGGTTCCGTACACCTCAGCAGTGGGAAGTCTTATGTATGCCATGGTGTGCACGAGGCCAGACTTAGCACACGCAGTTGGATTGGTCAGCCGGTTTATGTCAAACCCAGGACGGGAACACTGAAATGCTATCAAATGGATCATGCGGTATCTACGAGGCACAACCAAGATGAGGTTATGTTTTGGAAGCAGCGACAAGCCAATGTTGATGGGCTACACCGATTCAGATATGGCAGGAGATGTGGATACCCGTAAGTCTACTTCGGGGTATCTGATTACTCTCTCAGGAGGAGCTGCGACATGGCAGTCTAGGTTGCAGAGATGTGTTTCACTTTCTACAACAGAGGCATAATTCATTACAGTTACATAAGCTTGCAAGGAATTGCTGTATATGAAGACATTCGTCCAAGAATTGGGTTTCAAGTAGGAGAAGTACATTTTGTACTGCGATAGCCAGATTGCCATCTATCTCGGTAAAAATTCCACATTTCATTCGAGGTCAAAACATATCGATGTGAGGTATCACTGGATACGGGACGTCCTGAGCTCAAGGCTGTTAGAACTCAGGAAAATTCACACCGACGACAACGGTGCCGATATGTTCACGAAGGTTTTACCGAAGGAGAAGCTTGAAATCTGTCGTGCCATAGCCGGGATGACAAAACTCTCCACATAGTCAGAGTGGGGAGAGACAGAGAACTACGATTGGCTTGATCCCAACTCAGGGTACGTAGGCAGTCATACAGATGCAGCCAGGGGAGGATCCTTTTGGAGGATCCGGTTTGGATGAATGATGATCGGCTCAGATTTTGGGGAAATCTTCACCGAGTGGGAGATTTGTTGAAGACAGCTTTGCATGGCTGTTGAAAACAGCCATGCAAAGCGTTTGTAAATGTGTTGTTGAAAACAACACTTCCCAACTATATTGAAAGCTGGCAAAAACGTGTCCAAACCGCGTGGCACTGTTCACGCGGTTTGGGCACTATAAATTGAGCCATAAACCATTGTTAGAAGTATCCCAGAAATCCCAAATTGAGTGAGAATAGAGAGTAAAGTGGTGTGAGAGTTTTTTGTAAAGCTTGAGTTGTAAGCTTTGTAATTCTTTTGTTTGTAATATAAAAGAAGAATTTTCTCTCCAATCACCTCTATTATTGTGTGTTTAATCACAACACTTCACTACTTCGAGATTCTCAAGCTTAACCTTTGAATGATTCCCTTTCCATATTTCCATATAGTTAGGAGTTTGGGAAGACCTTCCAATATGAGTTCCCTCAGTTTTCTGAGTCCAGCTTGTTCTTCTTCAATCTCATTCTCTTCCAAGCAAAACACTTCTTTCATCGAGTAACAGTACTCAACATTGAGCTCTTCCAAATTCCGTACTCTTGCATAAAAACTGGAGAAAAAAATACGATAAAGGCTACAGGCTCGGAGATGCAGAGTCATCAGTGCAGTAGAGCCTCGTACTTCTATTGCTCCAATGTCTTCAAGATCTCTGGAACGCGTAAGAGTTAGGTCTTCTGTCTTTTCCAGCAACAACTTCACCAGTCAACGAGTGGGGTGGATATATTCTTCAAGTGCATGCTCCTTCTTGATGCTATTTCCCAGTAATAGTCATTGACCTAAATGCGGAATCTTTTAAGGTTTGCCCGTGGACCATCAAACTGTTTAGATAGAACTTCAGTATTGTTGAGATATATGTAAAGAACAGTCAAGCGAGACAAAGATGCAACTTCTTTAAATGCAGCATTCTGTTGGTTTGTTGTTTCATCAAGCTCCCAATTACCAAAGCTGTTCCCGATATACTAGTTCCTCTAGCTGATGGAACTTGGATATAACATCAGGTGGAATCCCTTCAAGGAAGATGTTGTTTGACAAATCTAAGAGCTTCAGATTTGTCCAATTCTGTAGTGCTTTTGGCAGCTGCCTCATGCTAGATCCTCTCAGGATGAGGATCACGAGTTCTTTAAATTCTTTATTCAAAGTTGCCTTTTCCAAGTGAGTGTTCTCTGTACGAAGTGCACGCAATTTTGATAAGCATGCAATAGACCCTGGCAGTGTTGAAACGTTGGTGTAACTCAAATCTAGAAAGTTGATTTCCCGCATATGCTCAAAGAAACTGGCTGGAATTTTATCAAAAGCATTATGTTGCAGGAACAAAGTGAGCAGTTGAGGGCATATAGGTTCATCTGGTAGCTTTCTAATGGCGCTGTCCATCAGTGACATCTTCTTGAATTCCTTCAAGTCTTCTTCCGGCCACCCTTTCTTTAGACCCGCTTCAGACTTGAGATTATTTCCTTCCCTTGATGCGAAGTATTTTACTACTATTCGTGTGTATCATGAATTCTTTAAGTGCCTTCTACTTCTCTATACGACAGAATTTTATGTTCCCTGAGGTCTTCTATGACTGACTGCATCTTGTTCAAAACTTCCCCCATGGAGTCAACATCAGGAAATAACCTATCCACCAAGCCATGAATGACAAAATCCTCAATGGGGACACTGCGATAAGCAGGAAACAAACAACAGAATTGTAGGCAACCTCAGGCCACTGTCTGTAGCTAGGGATGACAGTGGGTAGGGTTTGGTGCGGGTTTGCCATTACCAAACCTGCACCCGCATATGTAAATAAATTATCAAACCCGCACCATACCCGTTGCGGGTTTTAATTTTCACTACCAAACCCGCACCCGCATATAAAAATAAATTACCAAACCCGCACTAGTACCCAGCGGATTTTTTGCGGGTTTTTTAAAATATTGAATTCCTTTATGCTCTTAATAATAAAATCTTTTTAATTAAATATTGAAACTTTTTCATAACATACAAAAAAAATGTATTTGATAGTTTACAAATTAGGACACATAAATAAAAATTTAAAATATTTATAACATAATGTCAAATTCATATATATACATGAATCACTAGCCGAATATCTTTCATTATGTTAAATTCATTTCATCAAAATTATTGAACCATGACTAAAAGTAATTCAAAAATATTAAGAGAGAGCAATTCAAAATTGTAAGTTAGTGAGTCATTTTATATGAGAGATTTTTTTGCCCTAAATATATAAAATAAAATAAAATAAAAAATTAAGCTTGCGGGTAGCAGATACCCGCAGTGGGTATCCGCTGATTTTGCTTAATTACCAAACCTGCAGCAGGTTTTGTTTTAAATTACCAAACTCGGACCAAATCCGCTTAATTATTTACCAAATCCTACCCATTGCGGGTGGGTTTTTACGGGTTTATGGGCGAAATTGCCATCTCTATCGGTAGCTCATTATAACCAATTGTTATACCTAAGAATTCTTCTTTTGGAATTTCCTCAATTTTAATGTCTTTTGATTCTTTGACAGCTTCACTCACGGCATCATCCCACATACTAACAAGATTCTCATTCGATTCATTGGTGATCGCGATTTTCACATGTTATGCAAGCGCACGTATCGCTCAATTAGTATAAAAAGCTATCGATCTCATGAGGATTTATCACATACTTTACTAATTGTTAAGACTAATAACCTACGAGTATCTAATTAAAATTAAGGGTGGCAGAAAAGCCCGGGCCCGGTCCGGGCCGGCTTTGCAATTTTGGCCCGGGCCAAAACCAAAAAATATATATATATATATATATATTTAAATATGTTTGTAGTATTTTTATTTGTTTGTAGTATTTAAATTGTTAATTTATCAATGAAACTTGTGATTTATTTGTAATTTGTCTTTGCAAATAGTGTGAATGTATTTTATATTTGTATATTTTTAATTTTTTTAATTTTTTTTATATCAGAGAGGTGCTTATAATTATTAAGAAATATTTCACAACCAGACAGATATTCATAGCCAACGAGAATATAGGGATAGATTCCCAACCTACGAATTTATATCCCAGCCTCTTATTATTTAGCCAACATATCAATTTTTTTTTTTTTTTTTTTTTTTTTTTTTTTTTTTTTTTTTTTTTTTTTAATCTAATATCAACAATCAGATCATGTGCACGTTGATTTCAAAATATAACAACTTGTATATTAGGATAAGTCATGATAACAATTTAAATTGAAAACAATGACTTATACTATTACTTAAATTGACGGATTCAAATTAACCAAAGGACAAAAACAAAAAAAAATAAAATAAAATAAAATGTATGGGTATGTTTTGATTTCTTTTTGATTTTTGATTATAAACGCACACAAAGTCAAATGACCGAATTATTCTATTCAAATGGCATGTGACTCTTCGTATCCCAAATGCGTATATACATGCACACGTGAGCCGCATTGTAATAAAGACCATGCACTTTGTTTTCTTGTGTAATCATTCTTCAAAAACACAGTTTTCTTTCTTCTCCATTTCATTATAAAAATTTACCCTTTTTTTAGGGTATAAATCTTGAAAATTTAGATTCATATTTATTTTTTTATTGAGTATCTAAAATAATATTTTACCTACATAATAATTAAAATCATAATTAAAATATATAAAATATAAATTAAATTATTATTTATAAAAATATTGATTTTAAAAGAATAAATGAAATTAAAAATGTAAAATGACGATTTCTATCCGTGATTAATTGTATACTTTTTAGACTTTATCACTCAGTTTAAGGTTATATAAATAATCTAGGGAATTTCATGATATTTGACCTTAATGCATTTCCCTTCCTGATTATTATCAGAATGAAATTAGAGTATTGACAACATGATCCACTGTTACTTCTTAATGCCATTTTTTGTTATTTTTTTTGTTATATATTTGTATTGTTTAAATCATTTTTAATCTTTTTTTTTTTTTTGACAAATAAGTCATACATGTCATTTACTAATTTGTTGGTGATACCACATTCACCCGTACCTCCGTTGCACCAGAGAATTACTCATTTTCCTGAACTAAGTCTTTGTATTCTTTAGAATTTGTTAAGATGTTTTCTTCAATTTTCTTATTATTTATTTTTTTCCAGTTGTTAATTTGGAATCTTATTCTTTCCTTGAACCAAGATATCTTCCTTTACTTACTTACAAGTAAGTAAGATTCTTGGCTACTATATACACAATTGTCTTTAAATTTCGCTCACAAGCAAGAAGATAATGAAGTCAGTGATTATTTTGAGGAGCAGCAGGTAATTTTTTTCTTATTAATTAGTATATGAATTATCTATAAATTATCATTTAGCAATATAATTGTGAGTAGAAAGAAGCACAATTGAGCTTAATTGTTGTTGTTTGCTGAACACATGAACCTGTAGCAACTTTGTTAATTCTAATGTACTTTGATTTCCCTAATTCTGTTATTTAGAGAAATTGGTTTGAAATGAGATTATTTTTTGAATCTCATTGTTTTCAATTTTGGATTTGGAAAAACTGAAATTGGAAGAAAAAATATATAAATATAATAAGCAAGATTATAGGACATTAGCAAGCATCTTGTTCTTTTCTTCAACTACATATATAGCATTAATTTGTTGAGATACTTTTCTTTATTTCTCTCAATTTTTCTTTTCTTAAACCGAGATATTTGCCTTGACTTACAAGTAATGTTTAAATGCTCTTTCCCCTTTTCTTTTACTTGCATGATTTAATTAATTTTCAATTCTACCAAACGCATCCATTATTTACCACTAACAACCAGTTTGAATGAAATTTCAATATTATTTATTTTTCTTTCAGTTTGATTATGATGCTTTAAATCACAATAAAATATCATTGGAATAGTGAAGTCTGTTATTACTCCGAGGAACAACAGGTATTTTATTATCTGAATTATCCATAAAATAATTGATCTTATATCTTATATATGAATGTTTGATCCACTTGATGTTTGTGATTGATTCTTATTTACAATTAGATTAATAATATTTAGTAATATAATTTAGTGTATAAGCACATTCTCACTCTATTTTCTCAATCTTTCTCCTCTAATACTCTCAACTTTACTATATAAGTATTTATCTGTTAAGTGTTTTTTTTTTTTTTCCTTTTTTTTAAGGCATGTATGATAATAATTAGGGGTGGATAAAAAAAAAACTAAAACTGAAAAAAATCGAAACAAATCGAAAAAATTGACCGTTGTGATAATTTTTAATTAAAAAAATAATTGTTACACGCGCTATAGTGCGCGCGCGCACTGTAGCACCCAGGTCTGCCTTAAATTATTATTATTTTTTTTGGTTTTCATTTTACATTTCCTTCAGCTCACTGGAAAGTGAGCTGAAGGAATTAGGGTCTTTTACCCTAATTCTTTCCGGTCTTTCCTAAACGCTTCAAAAACACCCAAAATTTTAATTTCAAAACCAACATTAATACATGTTATAGAATAAAAATCAAGTTTTTCAAAATATTAAATATTTTTCCAAAAACATAAATTTATTCTAAATACGCACTTGCGTAAATTTTGAATCCAATACACAAACTAAATTAGAATCCCAATAAGAAATGTGTCGTGAATAATTTTAGGTCACCCAAAGGTAATCAAGTGATTCTAGAATAGTAGGCATAACTCTAAGCTTTAATCTAGAGTTCCAAACTCTTATTAATTATTCCATGTCCAACATGAACATCTTTAACCTAATTACAAGCATGTTGTGTTTATACTTCTAAAGTATTCTTACACAATTGATTAACTTTATTTCAACATTAAACTATGTGATCATGCATCTAATACACAAATAAACATAGCTTAGGAGAAGATCAAATATTACCTAGTAAGCTTGATGCAAGATTCAATCTACCTCTCCTTTGTTGAAATCGTCGGAGAACCTCCAAGGAGTGAAAGCTTGACTTCAAGATCCAACCTTGATTTCCAATGCTAGCAATTTTCACTTCAAGATCTAATCTTGATTTCTCATAATTGAAATGTTTTAGAGATCTCACAAGTTTCTCTAAACACTTCTCTAACTTAGGCTCATTTCTCTAAGAATTTGCTTGTATTTGAACTTGTAATTAAAATCTTCCTAAAGTTTGCTATTTATAGCAAAACTTGGGTAATATTTAATTAATAAAAGTTGTAATCAACTTTTAAGTGGGCTTAATCTAATTTGTCCAAATATATATAATTAGGTGTGACTAATCTCCATTGTCTCCCACTTTAATTTAATCCAATTAAATCAAGCCAAAGATTAGGAAATGGATTAGTTAAATGTTTGCCACCTTAATTTAATCCAATTAAATCAAGCCAAAATCACCTATTATTACATACTTGAGTCAAATGATTACATATGCTACTGGACTCGAGGTGGTGTGTACTTCCAACTATTAGAAATCACATGTGAGTCATTCAGTATTCACTCCAATGAATACCCACAAATCTATACGAGTTTCCAAAACTCATGGTATATCACGTTAAACCATTGGAACTCCAATTCCAATATACGACATGTGCTAGTCTTCTAGGTTATAGGAATTCCACTATATTCCAAAACCAACAACTAGGAATATTTACTTTAAGAATAGTTTACACCTAGTGTCAAGACTATTCTAAGGTCGATGTCATTCTTAGCATATCTATACATCAATTTAATACGCGTAATGATAATACCATTATCAAGTATGAAATGAAAAATGTAGTTATTTTATCAATAAATAATAAAATGTACAAATCAGATTGGCACTCCAAGCACCAATTCCATCAAATTCCCACTTGCTTAGTGTCAATCTGGATGGTACCGTAGTCCCATCTCCTCCACATGTTTATCGAATAACTTAGGAGGTAAGACCTTTGTAAGCGGGTTTGCTATGTTGTCTTGTCCTTGAACCTTCAAGACCACTATGTCTTTTCGTTCAATAATCTCTCTAATTACACAGTATTTCCTTTCCACATGTTTAGACTTGGAATGCACCCTCGGCTCCTTAGCCTGCGCGATGACTCCGTTATTATCACAGTAAAATAGGATCGAATCTGTAATACTAGGCACAACATTAAGTTCTGTGTTAAAATTTCTAATCCAAACAGCCTTTTTAGCAGCTTCTGAAGCCGCTATAAATTCCACCTCAGTGGTGGAATCAGCTGTTGAGCCTTGCTTTGAACATCGCCAACTAACAGTACTACTGTTAAGGGTAAATATGTATCCTGATGTAGATTTTCTATCATCTAGATCTCCCTGGAAGTCAGAGTCTGTATAACCTTTAACTTGTGGCTCATTTTCTTCATATATTATAAACTTATCATTGGTGCCTTTAAGATATTTTATGATATGTTTCACCGCTGTCCAATGATCATTACCTTGATCAGATTGATATCGGCTGGTTACACTGACGTCGAAACTGATGTCAGGTCTAGCACATAACATAGCATAAATTATGCTTCCAATACAAGAAGCATATGACAAGTTAGACATCCTAACTCTCTCTTCTTCAGTTCGAGGTGCCATTTTCTTCGAAAGATTTATGCCGTATCGAAAAGGTACATTTGTTGCCTTGCAGTTGGTAAAACTGTACCTTTCTAACATATTGTCTATGTACGTCGATTGTGATAAGCTTCCTAACTCTATCTCGATAGAGCCTTATACCTAGTATATAAGAAGCTTCACCCATATCTTTCATGGAGAAGTTCTTGTAAATGTAAGCTTTCACACTTTGCATCATCCCTATATCATTTCCTATGATAAGGATGTCATATACATACAAGACTAGGAAAACTATCATGCTCCCACTAAATTTCTTATAAACACATAGTTCTTCATCATTTTTTATGAATCCATATAATCTAATTATCTCATCAAAAGGACAATTCCAGCTTCGGGATGCCTGTTTGAGTCCATAAATAGACTTTTGGAGCTTACAAACCAAGTTTGAAGTCTCACTGGATATGAACCCTCTGGTTGTTCCATATAGATATCCTCTTAAGGAATCCATTTAGGAAAGCGGTTTTCACATCCATCTGCCATATCTCATAGTCGTGATATGCAACAATGGCTAAAAGAATCCTAATAGATTTTAGCATGGCTAATGGTGAAAAAGTTTCCTCATAGTCAATCCCAGGACGTTGAGTGTAACCTTTTGTTACCAGTCGAGTCTTAAAGATTTCCATCTTTCCATCGGGCCCTCGCTTCCTTTTGTAAACCCATTTACAACCAATAGGTTTAACTCCTTCAGGAAGTTCAACTAAATCCCAGACTTGATTAGCATGCATTGAATCTATTTTGGATTTCATGGCTTCTTGCCATTTTCCCGAATTGATATTCAATATCGCTTCCTTATACATAGTCGAATCTATTTCCTCCAAGAGGAGACCATCAAGGCTCACATCAGATGTTAAAAATAATCTTTCATGAGGCCTTGATATTCTATTCGACTTATGTAGAACCTATGTTTTAGATCCTTCACCTAGTAAGATCTCTGGTTCCATCTCAGGTTCCTTAATGTTGGGATCAAACTCATCAAGTTTACCCACTTTCTCTCAAAATTTACTTTTCAAGAAAAGTTACAAAGCGAACAACAAATACATTTCGTTGTTCAAAATCGTAGAATTGATATCACATGAAACTATCAGGATATCCAATGAACCTACATTTATACCCTCTATGTTCTAGTAATTCTAACTTATGCAGGACAACCCCAAATCTTTAAATGTCTAAGACTTGGATTTCTACCGAACCATATTTGATAGGGGGTCGTAGAAACAGCTTTTGATGGAACTCTTTTAAGTATCTAAGCAGCATTAAGTAAAGTGTAACCCCAAAGGTAATAAGAAAGATCTGTATAGCACATCATTGTTCGTACTATATCCAATAAAGTATGATTTCTGCGCTCAGACACTCCATTATGTTGAGGTGTTCCCGATGGGCTATATTGGGCGAGAATTCCATTCTCATTTAAATAATTTCTGAATTTTTCACTCATGTATTCACCGTCTCGATCTGATCTAAGGCATTTGATGAATTTACTGATTTTTTTCTACTTCGTTTCGGAATATTTTGACTTTGTCAAATATTTCTGACTTATGTTTCATCAGATAGACATATCCATATCTAGATTTTTCATATGTGAAAGTTACAAAGTATGTGGAACCATCATGAATGTCATGATTTAATAGACCACACACATCGCCATTGCCAACTCTAAGCTGGATCTCCCCTTTATTTAGCCTTCTTTTAACCCTCATTTCCTGCAGGGAATTGCAATATGAGTAGAACTACCAGTGTCTAACACCCATCCACTATTTACATATAAGGCTAATGAGATGTCAATAATTGGAAAATTCAAAGCGTACCTGAGGGTCCTGCTTTTCCTTTAAGCTCTGGACAGTCCTTCTTCCAGTGTCCAGACATCTTGCATTGTAGACATTGATCATGAGCTACTTTCGGTTTGCGCCTTTGTGCTTCTAAGAGTTTTTCTTTGCAATATTCTTCTTCCCCATTTTATTTTCTTTGACTTCCCAGAAGTCATTGAAGAGCTAGATCCACCATGGAGATATAGTGTGGAGTTGCCTTTCTTCAAATCTTGCTCCATCGTGCGTAGCATGTTATGAAGTTCTTCGTATGTGGCTTGCATCGAATGAATATGGAAATTTAAAACAAAGCTAGAATAAGAACCAGAAAAAGAAGACAGAATCAAATTACGGCCCAACCGTTCATCAAACACAATTATCTGTCGTTCCAGATATTGAATCTAGTCGATCATGTTCAAAACATGAGTGCTGACAGCTCATCCATCCTTGAGTTCAGCACAGAACAATTCCTTAGAACTTCGATAAAGTTTCATCTCTCGATTTGCCTCGAACAATTCCTTAAATGTTCGCATGATGCTCCAAGCATCCGGTACTTCAATGTACTGTCTCTGTAAATCTAGAACCATCGATCCCAAGGTAGGATTTCACCTTCAAGTTATCATCCTTCCATCCATCAAAAGTTTCTCGCTCCTCTGAAGTGGAGTTAGGATCGATATCAACAGTCAGTGGATTGATAGTGACATAAGTCAACTTTTCATACTCCAAGACAAGACACATGTTCATTTTCTATTTGAAATAGTTCTCTGCTCCTTTTAGCTTATTGGAATCCAAAAGTTTCATCAATGGATTAGTGGCAGCCATATAAAAGACAACATCTTTGATTAGTAGCAGAACAATTTTCATTTAAAAAGTGATAATACTAATTGATTATGGAATTTTAAATCTATTAGTACCCTCCCACTACTTTACATAATTCCGTAATCTCCCTTAATGGAAAAATAGAAATTTGACTATCAAAATTTCATAGCAGGAAGTGGATCCCATGACATTTACTCCAGCCTCACACAATAACAATATTGGCCTTTGTCAACTCATTAGGTAGACCTCTAAGGTCAATCACTTCATGTGACTCTTAGTTTGGTCCTGCACCGTTTCTTATCCTCATATTAATGATGATATTGGATTAAGACGCGTTCTAGGTGTATACTTGTCAATGTGCACTAATGAGCTTCGTATGTACATCCTCAAACTAATGACGATATTAGGCGACTACGTTAACTCATCACGCTATATCTAATATTTTACCAGAGTGACCTAAGTTCCGAGCACTTATACCCTCACACTAATGACGATATTGGATATAAGTAATAAGAACTCATTCATCTCTGTATTGACAATACGAACCATCCAAGAAACTTGATGATATTTGAAAAATATTTCCAATTCTAGCAAGCTTCACTTCAAGATCTAATCTTGATTTCTCCTAATTGAAATGTTTTAGAGACCTCACAATTTCTCTAAACACTTCTCTAACTTAGGCTAATTTCTCTAAGAATTTACTTGTATTTGAACTTGTAATTAAAACCTTCCTAAAGCTTGCTATTTATAGCAAAACATAAGTAATTTTTAATTAATAAAAGTTGTAATCAACTTTTAAGTGGGCTTAATCTGATTTGTCCAAATATGTATAATTAGGTGTGACTAATCTCCATTGTCTCTCACTTTAATTTAATCCAACTAAATCAAGCCAAGGATTAAGAAATGAATTAGTTAAATGTTTGCCACCTAAATTTAATCCAATTAAATCAAGCCAAAACCACCTATTATTACATACTTACAATTACCATAATATCCTCAAATAGTAGAGATAATTATGATTTTACAATTAAGCCCTTGTGTAATTATTGAATTAATCCAATTAAGTCAAAGTAAATAATCAATGTTATCTAATAATACTTGATTATCTTAGTTGATAATTATAATATCGAATATTATCTTTTATCAAAATTAATCGGCTACCCAAGTGCTCAACGAGTACACTTCATATTAGGACTCTCTAAGTTCAGACATGTTCGTCATATAAGCCTAGCTAATATGTACGCAATTCGGCTATCTCCAAATTCACGAAGAACACAATCGACCTTTCTGAACTATATAAGTCGAGGTCATCACATATGTTTAACAATCCCTCCGTCGTAGGCTATCTGAGTTGTGCTTAGGAAGCATAGAATATACCGTCAAGTTTCCAAGGCGCATATCTCATGTCGATATGCCCACGATTCTTTACAACTGATGCGATCCACCATAGATGATCGGATTTGGCCAAAGTCTTTAAGAATCATGACTTAACTCACATGGATACATAAACCTCTTATGGTACACATATGGGCCGACAGATCCTATCTTGTTTCGCACTTGATTACTGAGTGCATCAGTCCACACCCAACGAACATCTAGAGGCCAGACCATGAAAGGTTTCTGACATACATGGCATCAAAGTGTGGAGGATCTCACACAAAATCTATGTTATCCTATAGTCAAAGGATTACATATGCTACTCGACTCGAGGAGATTCATATTGACGGTGGTGTGTACTTCCAACTATTAGGAATCACCTGTGAGTCATTC
>SKCR01007668.1:0-24915 GCA_019454045.1 Zanthoxylum bungeanum | reverse complement strand
GCCGAACCAAGTCGGTGTCCATCGATAAAGTCACTACATACGAATTGACCCTTCACGAGTATCTCATAATTAGAGCCGGGTCATAATGTCCGTTATACCCCTCTAATTATTTATACCTTAAGTACCATTGATTCTCTAATGAACGATTTATTCATAACTATTATGAATTTTAATCTTTCTATTCGTAATAGAAAGACTTGAGCGCTCAAACCGTTCAAGTACCGAATCAACCCTTAAGAAAGATATTTCTCTACTTCTCACAAGAATGAGTGAACTCCATAACTATGTGTATGACACAGAAATCGGCGACGCTGTTCTAGGCTCGCGACCTAGTTGGGAGTACAGAATAGTCCGCGGGAGAACTAAACCGGAGATATAACATGGAGTCGCCACCCAGTGTGAACTGGGATAAAGATTTAAGCCGCACTCACCCCTCGCAAGGGAAGACCTCAAACCTATTTAGTTCGGAATGGTCCCTTACTTATGTCACTTGTAAGGATGTGATTTGTGAAATATCTTAACCGAATCTACTCAACATGCTCAAGAACAACCTATATCTAGTTCATGTTCATAAAGATAAATCCTATGTCTAAGTTTGCATGCTTGACAAGTAAGTCCTCATAACACACGACAACACACGGCAATTTCATGAACATACTTCATTTATATAATGCGGAAAAAAAATAACAACATAAACATAATGAAAATTCTAAATGCAAAATAAATAACTAATCATGCATAAAAATAAACAACTAAATCATGCTTAAAGATAAATAACATACTAAACTAAATCATGCTTACAAAGATAAATAACGTACTAGCAACCTAATCATGCTCAAATACATGGTTGAATGAAACGAAATACGTGTGTCTCTTAAGTAGTACGTGGTGTTGTATCCCGAGTGTAAACCGCACTACCGTCCATTCGGATTCGGCTACGGAATTTACGTCTGGGTTTCCATCCGATATACCATAAAAGAGAACACGCATTCCGTTCATCCGGAACTCACATCATGCCTCAAAAAACGACTCTCATGCGATAATATTAAAATAAATAAAGAAACGAAAGATAATAAGTAAAAGGGTGCCCTTAGGTCTAACCTCTTTTGTCGTCTCTCGAAAGCGCGTTACACGGCCGTCGGAAGGGTTGATGTTCCACAACTTTTCTGGTTCACTAATCCAACGTTTTTCCTCGCTATTTCACTGTTTGAGCTGTTGTTTTCACTCCGTTTCGCTGCTGTTTTAGTTGTATTTTCCGGTCACTGTTTTTTGTGGTAAGGATGCAGTTTTTCTGGACTATTTCTGGGCAGTTTCTGGGCAGTTTAGTGTTGATTTATTGCATGAATGGACTTTGTGTTGATGCGTTGAGGTTGGCTGGTTAAAGAGGGTTTATGGCGTTAATGTGCTGTGTGGGAGGCTAGGTGGCGAGAGAGTTGGCTTGTGGACTGAGTGAGGACGTGCGTGGATTGATGCTGCTCGCGTGAAGGCTATGTGTGTTGATGTGTGGAGGGTAGTGACGTGAAGGGCAGGTGTGCGCTGAGTGGAATTCAGGGCATGTGGCGTGATTAATGGGTGTGTGAACGTGTAAAAGGGATTTGTGAATTTGTGGCTGTGACGAGTGGAGGGGCAGATGGCGTTAGGTTTGTGTTGGCTTTGCGTGACTTTGATTAGTGCGTGCTGAGTGACGAAGGGTTGATTTCGTGCGTGAGGAGTGTTTGTGGGTGCAACATGCGCTGTGGCGTGAATGGAATGAGGGCTGGTGAGAAGGGCGTGAAGGATGAGGAGTTAAGCGTGTATGCTTGTGGCGTGAGTTTTTAGGGTTGATTTCGTGAATTGATTTCGTGAGAATGAGCCAGGGTTTTGGGTGAGTGATGAAGGGTTCTTTTTATATGCAAATGGATGGGGTTTACCTTGTTGGAGAAGGAAATGGAGATTGTGTATTGATGGGGAGATATTTTTAAAATGTGATAAGGGAAATCTTTTAATTAAGGGAAGTGATTTGATTTATTCTTTTTAGTTAAGGATATGATTTATTTAAATTGGTAGGTGATTTAATTAAATTAGGAATTTACTTTAATTTAATTTAATTTGTATTTTATTTAATTTGGAATGTGATTTATTTAGTTTAGGAAAATGATTAAATTTATTTTAGGAAGGTGATTTAATTTTAATTTAATTTAAGTTTAATTTAATTGATTTTAATTTAATTTGTGACATGTATTTTAATGTTTTAATTATTTTGGATTGGGCTTGGTGTGTTTAAAAACAGAGGTCCAACAAACGAACCCGAAGCGAAACAAGCGGGTTAAATCTGACAAAATACTAATTTCCAATTTTACCCTTCCAACGTCCGTTTCCCGCGTCTTTCACAACTAAAGAGGTAATGTCTCCATACGAGACTCATCATCGGGCTTATATGCAAAAAATGCAGTGCCTACACTATGTAAAACGTTCCCAGCTACACAATAGACCATGTCCTCAAAGTACGTAGCTATTGGTCGGAACTGCTACACCAACCTCACCTTTGTTAATCAAAGGACATAGCCTGCCATGCAGGAGTTCGTAGTACACTCATGATTAAGATCAATCCATATATGACCATCTAGTAGATCAAAATGATTTTCTTTGCTTAACATATATGATAAGAAAGTCATTTCCATCTGGTCCAATCGTATATGATCATATCATACAAGGTGCCTCCATTCTCATGTCTCTACATGGACTATCCCGGATCAAGGTCGTCATACAAATATAGAATGACCCACAGCTATAGATAAACCACAAACAAAATACTCACTTTGTTTGCTCTCTATGGACTGTTTAAGATTACTAACTTCAGACTTAAATCCTCTTGTGTATGACACTCATACACTAAGTCTGAAGGCACATAAGTAATATAGGGTAATCAATATAATTTATAAAATGCGAAAATTAAACAAAACACTTTGATAAATGAATAATACATCCCAACAATCTTCCACTTGCACTAGAGCAAATGGGACATGTCACGTAATCCTAGACCATCTAGGTGACCTTCAAACACTTTAGCCGACCAAGTCCTTATAAACGGATCAGCCAGGTTCTCTACGGATGTAATCTTTGTGACAGTAACGTCTCATCTCTACACTATCTCCCTAATGAGATGATATTTCCTCTCTATATGCTTTCCCCTCTTGTGGCTTCTTGGTTCTTTTGAATTTTCCACTGCACCACTATTATCGCAATAAAATGTGAGTGGTCTATTCATATCTAGAACAACTTCCAGATCTCCCAAGAATTTACGGAGCCAGACTGCTTCGTTAGCTGCTTCACAAGCTGCTACATATTCAGCCTCCATGGTGGTGTTAGCAATGCAAGATTTCTTTATACTCCACCATACTATAGCCCCACCACCTAGGGTAAACACTGATCCAGATGTTGATTTCCTAGAATCAACATCTGTCTGAAAATCAGAGTCCGTATATCCCCTCAGGATCATATCCTCACCGGAATATACAAGCATATAATCTCTCATTCTCTTAAGATACTTGAGAATGTGTTTCACAGCCACCTAGTGATCCAATCCTAGGTTCGACTGAAATCTACTGACTACTCCCACTGCAAAACAGATATCCGGTCTTGTGCATAACATAACATACATAAAACTACTAACTGCTGCGGCATATGGGATATGTCTCATTTCCTCAACATCTTGAGATTTCTTAGGAGACTATTCCTTTTAGGGGTGAGCATCGGTTCCGGGTTTACCCGGAACTGATTGGAACCGGACCGAAAATTCGGGTTTGGAACTGGAACCGGTTGTAACCGGTCCGGTTCGGTTCCGGTTCCAGAATAACCGGAACCGGAACCGGACCTTAGAACCGGAACCGCATTTGAGAACCGGATTACATACCCTTGCATGATTAATAACCATTGATTAGCACTCTCCTGTTTTTCTTGTCACCAGTTTGTGAGTAGTAGAGGAATTGGTTTGCCGGACTGCTGGTTTGCTATCTTAGGCTTTCAATGGGTATGACTAAGATCTTTCACACTCACATATTCAAACAAGTCTCATTTAGTCTCAACAGATCCTAATTTTGCAGGCTCGATTTCTCCTCTCACTCTGGCGCCTTCTTTCGCCAAACAGCATACTTTAGTTTATTATGAAGATTTGAGTCGGTATAAAATGGAAAGCTGAAAGATGCTTTAGTTTCAGCATCCACATTGAACTATCAAACAGCTAGAAGAATCACCCAGTAATTGGCTCATTTTCCTTGGTAGAAGAATCATGCATATGGATACTTGACAAAACAGAACATGAACCCCAAAAGTCAAGCATAGATGAAGAGTCACAAGCTACTCAAAGCACACCTCTCATAACTGTGGACAGAAGCAGAGCACATTCAAATTTCAAAATTCAATAAATAACAGTTCAAGTTAATAGGGTAATTCGGAACCGGACCAGAACCGAATTGGAACCGAATAATAGGGTACCCTATTTAATTGGGTAGGTTCCGGTTCCACTTAGTTAGGAACCGATTTTTTTCGGGTAGATTCCGGTTCCATGCGGAACCGGAACCGAAACCGGTTTTGCTCACCCCTAGTTCCTTTGACAAATGAATTCCATGGCGATAAGGAAAATTGCCTTTCTTGGAATTCTGCATCTCAAATTGCACAAGGATCTTGTCGATATAGGATGCTTGAGATATAGCTAACAATCGTTTCTTGCGATCCCGAAGTATCTGAATCCTAAGAACATAACTGGCCTCTCCCAAACCTTTCATTTGGAATTGGTTAGCTAGCCAAGTTTTCACGTCTGATAATATATTTACATCATTCTCAATGAGTAAGATATCATCGACGTATAAAACAATAAAAATCACATTCCCTTCAATGATGCACTTGTATACACAAGGCTCATCAACATTTTCTCAAAATCATAAGACTTATCGTGGTATCAAATCTTATGTTCCAAGATCGAGATACTGCTTAAGTCCATAAATGGACCTTTACAGCTTGCAAACCTTTTACTTTTGACCTTGGGCTATGAACCCCTCTAGTTGTACCATATAGATACTCTCATCAAGATTGCCATTCAAGAATGCAGTCTTGACGTCCATTTGCCAAATTTCATAGTTGTAATATGCGGCAATGGATAAAAGAGTGCGGATGGATTTGAGCATGGCTACAGGAGAGAAAGTTTCCTCATAGTCAACTCCATCTTTCTGGGTATAACCCTTAGCCACTAGCCTAGCCTTGAAGGTCTGTACCTTCCCATCTGCACCCATATTCTTCTTGTAGATCCACTTGCAACCTATGGGTTTCATCACCCCATCAGGTTGGTCTACAAGTTCCCAGACTGAGTTGGAGTATATAGACTCTATCTATAGGTTCATGGCTCTGAGTCATTCCTCTTTATTAGAATAATACATTGTACTATGATAGGTCAATGGATCATCCATACCATTATTGGATGCGACAACTTATGCCTCTCAACTATAAGATAGCGATTAGGTTGTCGTACAACCCTCCCACTACATCTAGGTGGTAGATCATTCTGATGAGCTTGCATCTGACGCTCAGATGTCGAAGGTGCTATATATTTATCAACTGTCGTTGACGATGGTGTGCTGGTCGAACCAGTAAGTAACTCATAGAGTAACACTTTACTTCGAGGCTTGAACTCCCTCATATAGTCCTCCTCTAGAAACGTAGTATTTTTCTATTCAAACACTTTATTATCTTCAGGACTATAGAAGAATCCACCCCTAGTCTCCTTAGGATAGCCTACAAATAGGCACATCTGAGAACGTGGCTCCAACTTTGTAGTCTTATTCTTCAGCACACGTGTTGTACACCCCTTTATGCAGAAATATCACAAACTAGTTTTACGACTAATCCACAACTCTAAGGGAGTCTTAGGAACAGACTTAGATGGAACTACATTAAAGATATGTAATGCAGTTTATAGTGCATATCCCCAGAACGAACTAGGTAGTGAGCTATAACTAAACATAGATCTCATCATGTCTAGTAGGATCCGATTTCTCATCTCTACAACACCATTTTGTTGTGGTGTTCCAGATGCTATGAGCTGGGATACTATCACATGCTCAACTAAGAATTCCTCGAAATCTCTGTCAAGGTATTCTCCTCCAAGATCTGATCGTAGAGTTTTGATTGTTTTACCTAACTGGTTCTCAACCTCAGCACGATACTCTTTGAACTTTTCAAAAGTATATGACTTGTGCTGCATTAGGTAAACATACCCATATCTGGAATAATCTTCAATAAATATGACAAAGTATTCATAACCACCTCGGGCTCTTACATTCATCGGTCCGTAAACGTCCGAATGTATTAGTTCAAGTGGATGACTGGCTCTTATACCTTTTCCAGTAAAAAAGGTCTCTTGGCAATTTTTCCTTCTAAATAGGATTCGCAGACTAGTAAAGTTTCGAGCTTTAACTGGTTTAAGGCTCCGTTCTTTATCAATCTGTCTATTCGGTCAAGGTTGATATGACCAAGTCTAAGATGCCACAGATATGTGTCATCGTGAGAAATCTTTTACCGTTTAGTTTTAGGTTTCTCAACCTTAAACATTTCAGTGTTGAACAGTGACCTATGTGATAACGGTCTTAACACATATAAGTTCTTTTATGAGTTTCCTGTGCATATGGTTAATCCATTTCTACCATAATAATTAAATTGCTATAAAAAGAAACTGAATAACCATCATCCAAAAGTTTAGAAACAGAAATCAAATTCTTGCGAAAACTATGAATGAATAACACATTGTTCAAATTTAAATAACTATTATTTATAAAATTTAAACTAAAAACTCTCTGCTCTTGCTGAAGCGACATCCCCTGTCCTGACCCTCATGGTGTAGTCACCTTCAGCAAGGTCCATCCATGAGTCAAGTAGCTGCAAAGAAGAACAAATATGGTTAGTGGCTCCAGAATCAACAATCCAAGCGGATTTATCATCCTCCACTAATAGAGTTTCGATAAAGAGTAAATAATATTTACCTATATCCTTTCTCTCCTTCAGCTCAGCAAGGTATTTAGGACAAGTCCTTTTCCAATGCCCGTTCTTGTTGCAGTGTAAACACTTTCCCTTGGGCTTGGCATCCTTGGAGCTTTTCTTGTTCTTATTCTCTATGGGCTTAGCCTTAGCTTTCCTATTGCTATTCTTCTTCATCTTTGCATATTTAGAAGACTCGGCAACATTTACCTCAGCACTGGACTTACGAGGATCCACAAGCATGGACTCATATTGGGTGAGCTCATTAAGCAGTTGGGTCAAAGTAAAAGTCAACTTGTTTATAACATAGTTGCTTTAAAAACTGCAGGAAAATCTTCGGAAGAGTTTCCATAATCATGGTCACCTGGCTACGCTCGTCAATACGAGCTCCATGGGTTTCAGCACTGTTGAGATAGGTCATCATCCTCAAGACTTACTCTCGAACTGATGTCCCATCCTTCATCCTAGCAGTCATCGCTGAGACCATGGCCTCTTGACGTTGACACTCCGAAGGCTGCCCGAACATGCCCTGCAATAACTCCATCATCTGAGATGCTGAAGCCATAGGTTCATGCTTTGCAGCAAGAACCTTAGACATCCATGCTAGCAAGTAGCAGCGGGCTTTCTCATTTTATGCGACCCATTTCTGGTAGGTATCGCGCACAACTTGGCCATCATTTTTGGCCGGCTCGGGAGGACACTCCTCTATTGGGACAAACTTTAGGTCTTCGCAGACCAGGATAGCGTTCATGTTACTTTTCCATTTAACATAGTTTCTTCCGTTAATTTGTCATTTGATAGTATGGAAATAATTGGAGAAACCATGGCTGAAAAATATAATAAACATGCATTTAACATTCATTCATCACATATTAAAATCATCAAATAATTTTGGCATAAAATTAAACATGATGCATGAACCATGAATAACGAATTAGAAACCTAAGAGAATTACTATGCCATGGAAATCTATCATCCCACAAGTAAGTGCCGCCGTAGGGTAGGTCAAGTACTTACATGATAGATCGAGACAATCTCAGTCGATTAATATATGCGGGAATAACTCTTATTCATATATTAAACAACTACCGTTTGATTCGATCAAGGAATTTTATTAATAGTTAATTATTCCTTTGTGAGTGTGACCCGTCGTTTCGGGATTCTTGGACTTAACGAGTGAAGTGTCACCGTATGATAGGTCAGTTCACAAGATACATTTAGAATCTCTATCCTCTCGAAATCCAAACATGATATTGACCCAAAATGGACACCATCCGTAGGGGGACGAAAGCAAAGCTGTCTCGAGGCGCCTTTTGAATCTCACTTTTTCGGACTAACAACAGAGATCGCAGGATATACTGTCGTATATCCCTCTCCCACTCACTAGTTAGAGATTAAGATTTCTATTATAAAATATCTAATATTTTAATTTAACTAGTGTGAATAAATTTATGGCGGCTAAATCATAACTCTTATTTACACTAGTACACTATTAGTGACCTAACCAATTTTAACTCTTAAAATTTATATCACTAATTTCCATTAGTCTCTACTAATTGTATTACTCAATTAAACTAATTTAATTAGAGTGGTATTAGTGACCTATTATAATTTTAACTTTTAAAATACTAGAGCACTAATAGGTTTAAAAATTTAGAATCCTAAAATGGTCAAGATTTATATTAAACTATTTAATTAATCTTAGTGCATTATAAAATCCAATGGTACGTGGAATTCTATCCCGAGTGCAGACCACATTACCGTCCATTCGGATTCGGCTATGGAATTTATGTCCGGGTTTCCATCTTATATACCAGTAGAATTTATTATACACTAATTAAGCCCAATATATTAGAATTCAAATTTTAAACCTTAAAACCAATTAATCCAATTAATTATTTTTCCATGCATATCATATTCTAATTTAAACATTTTAAATCACATAAAATCATATTTCATGTATATAATGATAATGCATATAAAGCATGTTATGGCATGTGAAATGCAAGAGTAGGCACCCTAAGCTATATGACATGTTATTCAAACAATTCGAATTAAACATACATATAACATAAAAAATATTTTGCATTGACCGGGCTCTTATTTTTCCCTATACTAATCTAATTAGTACAAAAAATACCTAAGACATCCATTGGTATTCAAATCACGCTCCAAGGTGGTGTCGGCTCCTTTTGCGACTTCGGTGCTCCAAATTACAACAATTGAAATTTTACATTGGAAAATAAAAATACAACAATTGTAAATAATGACCTTATGGCCTTAAATCCCAAAAACAAAACCAACATTAAAATAAGAACTGGAAAAATTTACGACAAATGCAAAATCAATTCATCACATGAAAAATAATAAACATTCATCATATGAATATTATTTTGTGCCTACTCATCTAAACATGCAAATCAATATTTATAACTCATATAAACATATTAAAAACAGTAACTTTAAATGAAAATGAGAAGGGTTAAGAATACTTTTCAATCTTGCTCTCGATGCCAATTGTAGGAAACACTTTCCTTGCGCAGCGGAAACAGTTTAGGCACACGGATCAAACTTGAAAATTTTTTCTGCCCTTCCCTTGAACTGTCGAATGTTACTGCCACCACCACTGAATTTTTGCTTCAGTTTTAGACAAAATTCCAGCCCCGGAACAGTCCCCGAATAGCCGGAAAAAAACCGGACTATTTTGGACTCGATTCGCGCCCAACACACTGTAGAAATAACCCTTGAAATACGTGGGCTTAGGCTATGTTTTGGTTCTGATTTTAACTTGAAAATTGCCCCAACACAGCCCTAAAACGAAACCAAATCGAGTTGCGTTTCACCAAGTATAGGGGCGGCAATAAGCAAAAATAATGCTCACTGCCGTGAACAACAAGAATAAGATAAAAATGATGATTTATTCGACACCACAAAGTCTTCCGAACTATATCTCGTTACCAATGGAAACTTTTGTGGGCAAGACTCACTAAACAATCCCTAAACAATTTAAAGATTTAAACACTATTGATATTTGTTTTTAATTTCTTATGAAAGAATCCCTAAGGCGAAATCCAATGTCTACAATGAAAGAACTCATCACATTTTGTGTATCTGGTTTGGATACATCATTGGAATTTCCAACAGCATTGTTTAGAGCTAAGGATCTAAGAACCTGTATTGCAACAATATATTATTCATATGAAAGGCAGCTGAATGAGTCCCACTGTAAAAAAAATCTTGTCAAGTTTTAAGCACATGCGGACATTGAATTTGAGTAATTAGGGATTGAGATAATGCCGAAGTCGATTGCAATTGAATCCTGTCTATCTTTGACCTTGCGGAATTGCCAAGAGATATTGGAAAAATGGTGAGCCTCAGACATCTTGCAATTGAATCTTGTCTATCTTTGACTAATATGCCAAAATGACTCTACCAGTTTGATTATGCCCAAAAAATACTTGATATTATCACAGTATAGCTGAGGTGTCAATTCCTCAGAAAGATGGTTACGAAGGAACTAAGTCACTCAATAAGAATGTTAGCAATAACTTCATTAAATTAAAAGATTTAATTGGTAATTTAAAAAAAAATTATGAAAAATGTTTAGGGATTATCAATAGAAGAAAAACAACAAAGCGTCATAAATCCATCTTGTATAGCGTCCATATATTCAATATTTGATTCATTTTATTACTCAATTGAGGATTTCACTTCCCAAACCAACAATCGGAGAATAAATCAATTAAATCATAAGGTAATTGGTATATTATTTTCTCTATATTAAAAGAAAAATATATTATTAATATTATGACCTATCTAGTATCGACAATATACCCAAGAACAATACTGTAGCAGAAGATTAACTCATAAAATAACAATAAGTCACAACTGGGTTCCCCAACCACACATAGAAAAAGCAAGACTATTCCTATATGAAAATTAGTAAAAATACAATCTCTGAATTAATCGAAAATTAAAAGATGAAAGATAATAATAAAATACCAATTGTATTAAACATTAAAAATTATTCAGGATTCAGGAACATAAATATATGAATTTAAGTATAAGAGTTCAACCCTGGCTTTACTTAGGAAATTAGTTCGACATAAAATAAATACACATGGCCTGAAAATAATGGAGAAACATGTTCAACTCAGCACTGGATTTGATATTTGCAACTCTCAGCTCTGTCTGCTTGTGGCACTCCTCTCTAGCGTGAAACTTGTAGTTTGCGTGAAAAAGCCCCCTGCCAAAGTGACGTCCTGGACTATTTACTAAATTTTTGTGCACTAAAAGAAACCTAATCAATTTTTGCAGCCTTCACGTGTATCTTGATTACTTTCCTTATTGACTTTGACTACTTGCCATTTTCTTTTTTTTCCCAATTCGATAGTGCACCAAATTTGACCTGTCAATAAATACACAAGTGTCAAGAATATCAATTTGATTCTAACTCTAATTTTTGCAGGCTATATATTTTGGCAATCAATTATAAGGAAATTCTCAATTCCTACAAAAATAAAAAGAAAATCACTAAATTAGCTTAAATAGTAAGCACTTTCTAAATTAATATGATGATAAAAATTATATAATAAAATATAAAATATAGAGCAAAATATTTAACAATAACCCCGAATAAGTGATGTTCAAAGTACATTTTCATGCGCTTATCACAATCCCAACTAGCTTATTGCTAGTCCCTAGTAATTCAAGTGCAAAAAGAAAGTACGAACTAAACTAAATTTAAAATAAGATAAAATAAATAAACTATCTAATCCACTTTCGTAGAGATAACGATTGCATTTAGCGTATGTAATAAACCTTTAAACCCTTAGGTGGACCTAGTGGACGAGTTATAGTCTCGTGAGGGCTTACTGTGACGACATCCATAAACGTCATTCAAAACATAAATTAAAGATAACAAAAACACAAACAAAGTTAATGATGTAAAATAAAAACAAATGTGTCTTAGTCAGATTTATACAATGATATCCTCAAAGAATACTTAATGACATGGCTCAAAGAAACGTTCAAAATGCAATCTATGTCGCAACTTTCTCGAAAAGATAAGCTTATCAGGAGCATATTTGTGTGTGTGTGAATCAATTCTAACAAATTTCATTCCTCAAATCATTAATCTTAACAATTTCAAATCAAAAATTCAACTGAATGGGTTTAACCAACCTATTATCTTAAAATCTCCATAAATTAGTCATTTTTTTGAAGAAAAATATTTCACAAGGCAAGGTATTCTTTTTTTTTTTTTTTGCTTTTTTTTTTCATTAGTTAGGAGCTTTCTTATTACCTGTTAAGGTAGCCCTATTCTCACGGTAGATTTTCCTCTACATATTGGTGGTATATAGGCCCAGATTACTCATTGATAGCTTCACACGTAATAGTTATAGGTAGCTATTTCTAACCAACTAGCCTGTGGATATTGCATTAGAGATAGTTGTCTAGGCATGTGGTCATACATTTAATCGAACAATCTCAATTCTACTGTCTCAATATGAAACCTGAAGTCTAAACTAGGCTAGAATCGATAAGTGCTTAAATTGAAACATACTCAATATAAAACTCAACTCAAAGATTCAAAATTGACTCAAATAGTGTTTATCTTTTTCTAAGAGCCATAGCCTAAAGTAGATCAATAATTGCATTTCGTATCATCGGACTATGTATATCCAACTAAGATAAAATTCTTTTTTTGTTTGTTTTGTTTTAATAATGATATGAAAACAAGAATAACGCATGAACAACTAGATAAAACATATGATATTACTACCCCAACCTAAATCAAACATTGTCCTCAATGTTAACAACAATAATGATGTTAGAAAATGAAGGAGTTCACCTGATAAGAGAGAGCATGAACCTGGGTGAAACATGGCATCGTCCTGTAAAAGAATCAGGAAACAAAACAAAACAAAACAAAACAAACAAAAGAAAAAAGAAAGAAAGAAAATAAATAAATAAAAATGTACAAACAATGAGGAGGTAAAGATCAATCTTCATAAGTCGGGTCAGCAAGAAGGGCATCATTCGCTGCAGAGATCTTATTATCAAAGAACACTTTTAACCTCTGTCCATTAACTTTGAGCACTCTACTGTCCCTGGGGTTTTCCACTTCAATAGCTCCATGTGGGAAAACTTGCTTCACAATAAAAGTTCTGATCCATCTTGACCGCAATTTTCCTGGGTGAAGATGAAGTCTTGAGTCATAAAGGTAGACCTTTTGATTTGGCTGAAAGTTTTTCCTCATGATCTGTCTTTCATAGGCAGCTTTCATCTTTGCTTTGTAGCTGCGGGAGTTTTCATAAGCATTATTCCGAAGTTCTTCAAGTTCTATCAGCTTTCGTTGTGTGCCTGCAGTACTCAAATCGAAGTTAAGAGATTTAATAGCCCAATAAGCTCCATGTTCTAACTCAACTAGTAAATGAAACGCCTTAGGATACATCCTAAGTGGGGATTTGTAAGCTGTACTGTATGCCCAAAGTGTATCAGAAAGTCGTAAAGACCAATCCTTACGGTATGGGTTTACCGTTTTCTCCAATATTAATTTTATCTCCCTATTTACTAATTTTGCCTGCCCATTTATTTGTGGGTGATAAGCAGTGGAAATCTTATGCACTACACCGTATCTGCGCATCAAAACCTTAAAAGATCGATTACAAAAATATTTCCCTTGATCACTAATAATACTAATAATGACATGTGGCGTACCAAAGCGTGACATTATATGCTTAAGAATTTAACCACAGTGATGTTGTCATTAGCTCGGTACGCCACTGCCTCAACCCATTTAGGCACATAGTCTAATGTAGAAGAATGTAAAGATATCCAAAAGAAGGCGTAAAGAGTCCCATAAAATCAATACCCCAACAATCAAATATTTCAATGACAAGAATAGGGTTAAGGGGCATCATATGACGATAAGATAATGCACCTAATTTTTGACACCTTTCACAGGAACGACATAAACCATTTGTATCTTTAAATATAGTAGGCCAAAAAAAATCACACTGCAAGAACTTTGCAGCAGTTTTCTTTACTGAAAAATGGCCTCCATATGCATGGGAATGACATAATGTAAGTACATTCAAAACCTCATCCTCAGGAATGCAACGTCGCAATATTGTTGGACAGTTATGACCCATAGCATCACTATTTGTACAGATCATGGTGTTGTTGTACAAATTAACTATGTGACAAAGGAAATTGCTTTTTTATCATTTGTAATTAGATTACCAAGATGTATAAATGATGAAAGGTCCATATGATTAGTTCCAGATTGAGATGATATGAGACAGTATCAATCCATGAAGGTTTAATCATTAAATATCCCTAGTCGTAGTATTATCGAGATTGGACATCGATAATGCGGAATAGACTAGTGTTACACTTGTGCGCGTTGTGGGAGCATAACGACATAGTTCTCATATATTTGGGTATAGGATACTCATGCAAGTGTAATAGGAGGTTGTGTTTACCGATGGTACGGGAATAGCTTTGCTCTGGATAGACCCCTCGGAATTTCATTTGTAGTATGACTATGTGTCTATGGAAGTCCGAATCAGGGTAGGTGTATTTGGTCTTAACCTAAGACTTACACAGCTAATACTTGCGACAATCAATATACTTTGGTTTTGGTCATCCATGGCTTTAACTGATTCTGTGTACGCCTCTTCTGGGAATATTGAGAATTGTAGTGTATTGGGTGTGATGTCGAGATGGAAGTATCACTCCAGTCATAGTGGAGATGATGATCAGGTAGGATACGAAACTGGTTCTCTTATGTACTGCAGTCATCGGGATAATATGACTAGGTCATGATTATCCGATTATAGAGACTAGTTACCAGAGATCCGATATATGCTTCGTACGGGGCAGACACAATTCCAGCCCCAGGCCTTGCACGTGACATCTGATACTGGATCGAAATACGCAATACTACGTATACTACGCCTGATATAGATCACATATTCCAGTAAGAATATTTCTGGAGAATTGGGTAGGCACGGTGCTTTGCTAGAAGCCAACCATGTCTTGTAAATCGGTAAAAACGTAGTACTAGGTACGTACGTGTTCGGATAGTACGACGACCAGATTTACTGCCAACATAACCGGGGATCTCATGGGTCGCTTCCCGAAGATTCACCGATGACATATGACTCGCACTTTATTAATCTGGGATTAATTAGTAGAGAGAGAATTAATCTGGGATTAATTACGGAGATATTTTATCTGGGATAAAATATTATTTAAAGAGAGAGAACGATTAATTTGGAATTAATCGATAAAATAATATATTCGATATATTATACGAAATTGGATTTTGAAGTGGAATTAAAATTCGATTTTAATTCGGGCGAACGAGTTAATTTAGAATTAATTTGTTAGCGACGTGAATAGTAATTTTACTAGGCACAATTATTTAATTAAATTTGATTTAATTACGTCGCAACGGAAAATTCGTTAATTCGGAATTAGCGAACCCGAGCCCGGGAGTGTTTGCGGGCGCACTCACATTTCGAATTCAAGTGCGGCCCACAAGTCACATCAAGCGTCAAATCATTAGTCACTTTGATTGATGTGATGTCAAGTCACTTTGAGTGATTGACAACATGTCACTATTGATTGATGGTAGTGGTTGGAAAGCATTAATTGTTTTTTTGGCTCCAAAATTGTAATTGATTTTTGGAAAGGCTTTTACAATTTTTGGATTTAATTTTGTGTATTAGATACACAAACCAACCTAACACAACTCATTCTCTCCTCTCACTCTCTCCTCTATTTGCATTCGGCCTTGGGCCATATTCTTCCTCAAATTTCTGCAAATACCGTGAGATGAAGGAGAAGCTTAGGAAATTTTGGGGCAAAATTTCAAGAGTGCTAGCACACATTCGGGGTTTTGCGAAGGTGATAGGGAAACCAACTTGTGAGCATGGAATCACCATTCGAAAGCTTGGAGCTTGGACCGAATATGGAGGACAAAATGGGAGCTCAAAACCGTGAAAATCATGGAACCAAAGCTTGAAGAATTTTGCCGTTCCTCGCATCGCATAACCGATCAATGTAAGTATGATTCTGTCGTACTTCTTGTTGTATTCGCACATGTTTTATGCTTGAAATAGATTTTGGGACTTACTAGAAACCCAACAAATATTTGGTCAGGGTAATATTTAAATAAATATGGATCATCAATAAAAATTACGTACCTTAACTAAGAATTTACGCTTGTCGTGTGCACTCCAGATAGATGGAAACTCACCAAAAACTAAGTAATTGACAATATGCGCATACCATGGTACCTGCGTTATAGAAAATAAGTGTTCATCAAGGAAGTCATCACGAATGGGTAGGCCATCAGAGAAGTCATTAAACTTTAGGTGAGATAAGTGATCTGCCACCATATTTTCAACACCCTTCTTATCCTTGATGGTTAGATCAAAATCCTACAACAGCAAAATCCACTTAATCAATCTTGCTTTAGCATCATTTTTAGAAAGGAGGTACTTAAGGGCTGCATAATCAGTCAAAACAGTGATAGGTGAACTAATAAGATATGCACGAAATTTATCTAAAATAAAAACTACAGCTAATAGTTATTTTTCAGTTGTGGAATAGTTTACTTGAGCACTATTTAAAGTTCTGCTAGCATAGTAAACAACAAAAGGCTTCTATTCCCTTCTTAGACCTAAAACTGCTTCAACTGCATAGTCACTAGCATCACACATAATTTCAAAAGGTAAATTCCAATCAGGTGACTGCATAATTGAGGAAGAAATGAGTTTAGTAACTAATGTTTTGAAGGCATCTTCATACTCCTGTGTCCATTCAAACAAATAATCTTTAACAAGAAGGTTACATAATGGTCTAGATATAGAAGAAAAATTCTATATAAACCTTCTATAGAACCCAACATGCCCAAGGAAAGACCGAACATCTTTTATAGTTTTAAGTATAGGTAACTTGGATATCAACTCAATTTTTAATTTATCTACTTCAATACCCTTAGAAGAAACAATATGGCCCAAAACAATACCTGAGGAAACCATGAAATGATATTTTTCCCAAATTTAAAACAAGACCGTTTTTCTTGACATCGACTTAACACTGTCTTTAGATTAAGTAAACATGCACCAAAATAATCATCAAAAATAGTTTAGTCATCCATAAACACTTTCATGCATTTCTCAATCATATCACTAAAAATACTCAACATGCATCTTTGAAATGTGGCAGGTGCATTACATGAACCAAATGGCATGTGACGAAAAAGGATAAGTACCAAATGGACATGTGAATGTGGTTTTATCTTGATTTTCTAAAGTTATTTCAATTTGATAATATCCAGAATAACCATCTAAAAAATAATAAATGGGTGCCATGCTACCCGCTCAAGAATTTGGTCAATAAAAGAAAGTGGGAAATGGTTTTTTTCGGGTGGCAGCATTCAACTTCCTATAATCTATACACATACGCCAACCCGTGACTACCTTGGTAGGAAAAAGTTCGTCTGCCTCATTATGCACAACAGTAACACTTGACTTTTTAGGGACAACCTGGTTGGACTAACCCATTTACTACCAGCAATTGGGTATATAACACCTGCATCTAATAATTTTATAACTTCATTTTTCACAACTTCTTTCATAGTAGGGTTAAGTCTACGTTGAGGGTCTCTGCGAGGAATAGCTCTCTATTCTAGGTGAATCCTATGGGAGCAAATCAATGGGCTAATACTTTTAATGTCGCATATGGTTCAACCAAGTGCAGATTAATGCTCACTCAATATGTCAAGTAATTTCTTACTTTGTGATGCACTTAATCCAGAGGAAATAATAATATGAAGGTATCACCTGGTCCAAAAAACGCATGTTGAAGACCTTCTGGTAATGGCTTTAATTCAGCATTTGGTGTTTCAACTATGGAAGGCTTCGGTTTCTCTCTTTCTTCGGGTAAAGCCTCAAATCGTAGCTGCCACCCTCTTGTTCAATGATTCTGTAAAATAGAAAAACTAGTAGAGATATCAGTAATTACGGTAGAGTCAATGGTATCTAAAATCTTAGAATCGATAAGAAGGTGCTCAGGAGGTGACCGGCGTAAACACACGTATAACGCAAGTGTACCTATCGTTCAATTAGTATAAAAATATCGATCCCACGAGGAATTAATTCATACTATTGTTATTAATTATTGATACTATTTATTTACAGATATCTAATTATAGGGAGAATGGAATTGATTGCTTTTGGTTGGTTGAATGTGGAATTGCAAATTAAAATAAAAACAGACTCAAAAGAAAATACAAAGGAAAATAAAAGAAAAGACTTAAAGATCTAGGGTCGTGACTCCACACAATATTATTCTAAAGATGAATTGATTCTCTTACATATGTGTAATAAATCAGTTTGCTAACCTGGAACACGAAAATATGCAAAAGCCTCTATCGATGGTCAGACGCAAATACCCAGTATAACCCAATTGAACCATATGTCTATGTCAACCAAATTACCTGGATTCATTAAGATTAAGTTCCAATTATGGCTACCCCCGCCCAACAGGTATATGTCTATCCTATAAGGAAATCTATTAAAGGGTTATCTATCCTCAAGGAATATCGTGGGCTATTGAATCTAAGGCTGAAACCTAAAATCCCTATGTCTGGTTCATTTTAAGTTTACCACATCAATCTTATTGGTGATCAGACAACAAGAAGCATTAAGCTTAAGACTCAATAAACAAACTAAAGAATTACCCATAAAAAGAAAATCAATTATTAAGTGTGAATATTGTGTTTCATCACTTCCCTAGAATAAAATAAAATACTGGGGGTTAGAGGATCCATATTTAATATTTCTTATCTAGGAATCTCACTTATTATAATATATAAATTATTTTATGTTCTGCTTTATCAGGAATTAAAAATGTTAAACATTTAAAACCAGCCATATAAGCGGTAATCCATTTAGTCCAACTACACCAGCCATATGCGGTAATTATCTGTCACATAAAGACCAACCATATAGGCGGTAAAGTAATTTATATTTAGACCGACCATATAGGCGGTAATAAAGTCTGCCATTAATTAATCTGGTTAAATTATAATTTATAAATTATAATTAAATGAGATTTACCTAGATAATTATATTAAATGTTTCACCTTTTACCTCAGCGGTAAATTAACTACTGAACATAAAAAAAAAAGGAAAAGGAAATAAAAAAAAATAAAATTTTATTACAAAAAGTAAAAGTGCATAATTAAAAATACTAAAAGTAAAAATGCTAAATTTAAATTACAAAAACTTAAACACACAAGATGGAATCCTTAAAGTCCTTATAAAACTCAAGGAAGGCATGATTTGAATTCTGACATCGAGCTGAATTTATAGGCGCGGATAGGCCTCCAGCGTTGCGACGCCAGTGCTTTTTGGCGTGGCATGCTGAAATGATAACACATGGTTTGGGGTGAACATAATTTCGGGTCAAACCGCGAACCGCATTGAACCGCACCGCACCAAACCGAACCGCGCGGTTTGAAAAAATATTAAAAATGATTTAGAACCGCACCGAATCAAACCGCAAATTTCGGGTTGGTGTGCGGTTTTGACCCATGTCAAACCGCGAACCGCCCAAACCGCATATTTTGACTCGAACCGCGACCCGAACCGCCTAAACCGTCGACCCGCGTACAAATTAATTATTATTTTATATTTTTCTTCTTCTTTAACTATGAAAATTAAGATATCTAATGATCATATAACAATATGTAATGAATAAATGGAAATTATGTATTTTTTTTTCAATTATAATGTGAAAACACACAAAATTTTCTTAAAAAATTTATAATCCAAACCGCCGACCCGAACCGCCCAAACCGCTAAACCGCCAACCCGAACCACCGCGGTTTTCCTTATCAAATTTGTGGTTTCGTTTTCTAATTTCCCAAACCGCCAACCCGCGCGGTTTGAAGTAAAAAACAAAAAAACCGCCCCGAACCGCACCGCGAACACCCCTACATGTGGCGATTCTGGATAAGGTGATAAGGTGACACGTGGCATGGTGGTTGGAGCTCAATTATTACGACACGTGGCGGCTTCTGATTTGTCGGCTCAGATTCTTATCCGCCACGTGTCGATTTCGGATAAGTGAGTCAATAATTGGCGTTGATGTGGTGATGATGTGCCGCTGACATGGCACACGTGGCGAAAGGGACTGTCGGCATTATAGAATTGTGACACGTGGCACGCTGTGATTGGCTGATGATGACATGGCGATGATGTGGGATGTTGACTTGGTCAACTGATGATGTGGATGATGACATGGCAGACACGTGGAGTGACACGTGGCGATGGCGACTGTCGGCACCGTAGGATGATGACACATGGCGGATCGGCTGTGATGGTGACACGTGGCACGGCGCACGTTAACAAAGTCAATTTTTCTCATATTCTGACTTGTGGACCCGGCGTACGTTAGCACTGTTCGGCGCATGTTAGGCGTCGCGACTCCATAGGCTTGCGCGTCGCGACACAACAAAAATACCAAAATGCCTTTTTTGTCCAATTTTCACTGTTTTGGTTCCAAATCACCTTCAGAATGTCATGAACTTTATTTATCTACAAAATAACACAAAACACATCAAAATATTCACAAAACTCAAGAAACTATACAAAATATTAGGTTAAATGAATGGGAAATAGTGATATAAATATCACTCATCACACCCCCAAACCTAACATTTTGCTAGTCCTCGAGCAAAACATAGAATAAAATAACATAAACATCTTTAAAATAAAATTTAACTAAGCCACTTTCGTAGGGATCACGGTTGCATTTAGCGTATGCAACAAGCCTTTAAACCCCTATGTGTCCATAGTGGACGAGTTGTAGTCTCGTGAGGGTTTACAGCAATAATACCCACAAATATTTTACAAAAGTAAAAAGAAAGTAAAACTAATGCACACAAAAGCAAAAAGACAAGCGAAAAGAGAATAAAGAAGTTAGTGACTAATCAGGTGAAACTTCTACTCCAAGTTACTAGTTGTTTTCTTTCTTTCTAAATTACCGAATAAGTAAATTCTCCTATTATATTTACCATTCTCCATATACACAGCCAACAAAATATTAATCAACTCATTTTTGCCCACAACAGTCATAAGTGCAGTTGATAAGAGAGTAATATTTTTGTCCTAAAGTTTTATCGGAATTCACACCTTTTTGTAGCAATGGAATAATTTTTCTGATTTTTCTGATTTTTTTTCTTTGATTTTTGATTTTGATTTTTTTATTAATAGACAATACCTTCCATCTATGTAGCGAGTGTTGGGCCGGTGGCTTCCAAACCAGTTGGATTTAGAGCACCAGGTGTTAAGACACCCCTACGGACTTAATTACTCATACTTCAAATATATATATTTTTGTAACCTCCTTGATCCATGTAGCGAGCTTGGGCTAGTGACTCCAAACCAGTGGCTTTAGGGCACTAGGTGTTAAAACACCCTTACAAACTTAATAACTCGGATATCTCAGATGGTTTTTTTACTCCATCACTTTTTGATATGCTTCCTCCAATTAAACTAGAGCACTGAATATTACAATCTTTTCAATTTTAGCTCATTTCCATATGTTACTATTTATGTTGATAATACCTGCCAACTGAGCATATGAAGATCAATTTTAGTCAGTTTTATGGAGAATTAACAAATTAAATAATTTAAAATGAATAAACAAAAATTAACTTATTCCAAAATAGGTTTGAGATACGTCTCATGAGTGGAAACTCCTTACTCAACCATTTCATACCAATTTCACCTTTTTAGTCAAAATAAAAACACAAAAACGCAAAATATTTTTGTAATTTTTGAAAATTTTTCAATTTTTTTGAAAAATTTTGGACTAAAAACAACAACACACAAACTAAAAATAAGGTACTGATCAACTAATTCCCTCCCCCAAACCTAAATGAGACATTGTCCCCAATGTCTTAAACAGTAGAAAAAGAGTTTAGAAGATAATACCTGGTTAGCTGAATTTCTACAGGAAATTAAAGGTTAAGATCCAGATTAATCCGACGCCTCTTACCACGATCGTCCTCGGACCAATTTATCTTTGAAAGGATAGGGTCAACTTGTGGTTCATAGGCTAAGATTTGGTCAATTAGATCCGGAGCAGTTCTGGCAGTGAAGAGGAGTTCTTTTAAAGGTTTTGACACGAACCCATTTCTCCGGGCATCATCAAGAAACACACAAAGAAAATCATAAAATCTATCAACGTTAAACGGCCCAATTGGTTTCTGGTGTATGTTCAAGTTTGCCCAAGATAGCACTATAAAAATTTCCTCTAATGTGCCCAAGCCACCTGGCAAAGCAATAAAAGCATCAGCATGATTAATCATTTCCACTAGTCGCTCGGACATACCTGGCACAACAAGTTCCTCTCCGTTTGATGGTCCAATAAGATTTGCCTCCGCTAAGGGTTTTGGGATGATTCCCAAAATGTGACTGCCTCCTTCTTGTACGGCCTTTGAAACGATCCCCATTAGTCCAAGATTGCCTCCGCCATATACTAAGTGCATATTCCTTGCAGCTAAGACTCGACCCAATTCCCGTACTGCCTCTACGTATTGTGGCTTAGTACCAACACTAGTACCGCAAAACACACAGGTGTTTTCAACTCGTCTTCTTGAAGTGGCTTCCATTTTTTACTCTAGATGTCTTCAAAAGTGCAATGATGAGTTGAATTTATAGAACCTGAAAAGGTTGAGTAATAATAGCACTAGTATCTTCCAAATGACGATTGTTAGCTAAAAAAAAAGAAATCGTGAAATGTCAAAAAGTTTGGATCTTGTCTACAAAAATAAAGATAATCACAACAGAAAAGCAAATCAAAGCAATAATTAAGGCAACAGAATTGTGTACGCAATACACCATTCGCTTAGTATAAATTCATTAGGATGCGTCTCAAGAATCCATTCCTTACTCAGCCATCGCTAATGAATTATCTCTTATCTTTGCCAAATATTATTCCTTCTGCTTAAATGCTCCGTTGTGCTTTTCCCTACAAAAATAACACAAAAAATTAAAAATTCTACAACATGTATACACAAAATATGAAAACAGAAAATTACAACAAAGTGCATGGGTTGCCTCCTGCTAGCGCTAAATTTTTCATCTTCAGCCAGACGTGACTGAAATCCATCTGTCAATGAGGTTTCAGAGTCGTTTTGGATGTCCGATTAAAGATAATCCTGTGAGCGTTGCTTTTGAAGGGACTCTTCCAACGGTAAAGGGGCAAAAAGACTTTTGTCCCATTCAGTGCTTGTCCCATATTTTTAACCTTTATTGCTCCAATGGTTCCTGAAAAGAAAGAAATAAAATCATGAGGTCTCATATGGTGCTTGACTTGGAATGAGAGTTCCATTTTGTCAAGCTTCTGGGTGATATCTTTGATTTGTACTCCCCAAAATAGTGATGTTTCTCCTGAATACCTGAGATCTTCAATTTGGTCTGACAATTGCTCCTCCATTTGCTCTGTTTCTTGCTCCACATTTTCTTCACAGATGAATTTTAAAATTTCTGTATTAAATTCTTCATTTGTCATCTGTGAAATGCATGCTCCATAAGTGTCAATTTGAGGATGTAATGTTATGTCTATTTTTAGGTCTCCATCCTCTGATTTGAGTGAAATGTTTGGCTCAGGTAGATCTTCTTCAAACATTTATGCAAAGCATTCTCCAAGATCTTCATTTTGAGGAAAGAAAGTTTCATCATCCTTTGTTGGTGCAGTTGATATAAATAGCTCAGCTTTTTCATCCTCGTCAGAGTCAGAATAATAAAAATCAAATTGAGACTTTGTTGGTTCGGGTTCCTGAACTGATACCTCTAATTCTTGATACTGCTCAGCCTCGTCCTCTGTTATGATGTCATGATGAATCTCAAGATATTCGAAGGCTTCTTCAGTATTATTTGAATTTGCTCCGTGAGATATGTGATTCAGGTTGTCTGTTAATTGTCTAACTTGATCTGTGATCCTTTGTTTAGACGCCGCTTGACTCTGAATTTGTGCATCAAATTGAGCTTCTCGTTCTTCGAACCAATCTTTGACCATGTGAATCAAGTGATCTTCCTCTGATGGTTTTGGTTCTTGATGAAGATCGTAGGTAGATGGTGGATAAGATGGAAAATATGATGGTTCCTCGTACTATGAAGGATTTTGATAGCTCTGCCACCCTGGATTGTAGTTGTACTCGCAATGATCTCTCAGGTGGTTACCATTACATATGTCACATCTCCCCATTGCGTTCTGTTGAGCAAATATGGTATTGCTTGGTTCTGGCATCCAGTGATAGTTGTTGGGCTGGACAACAGGCCTCAGAAAACCGGACTGTTGCTCCCAGATTTGGGGTGTATCTTCTTCTAGTAAAGCTCGTAATCTTTCAATCTCCCAATAATGTTCCATTTTTCAATCACCTGAAAACAAAAGAAAGAAATAAAATTACAGATAAAAATAAAGAAAATTAGATACAAGTAAATTAGATAGCTTCAAAATTAATAACTCAATAAAAATAAGTCCCCGGAAACGGTGCCAAAAACTTGACCGGCGTAAACACACACGTATAACGCAAGCGTACGTATCGTTCAAGTAGTATAAAAATATCGATCCCACGAGGACTTAATTCCTACTGTTGTTATTAATTATTGATACTATTTATTTAAAGATATTTAATTATAGGGAGAAGGGAATTGATTGTTGGTTGGTTGAATGTGGGATTGCTAATTAAAATAAAAACAGACTCAAAAGAAAATACTAAGGAAAATAAAAGAAAAGAATTAAAGATCTAGGGTCGTGACTCCACACAATATTATTCTAAAGATGAATTGATTCTCTTACATATGTGTAATAAAT
>SKCR01007667.1:0-24666 GCA_019454045.1 Zanthoxylum bungeanum | reverse complement strand
TTTCAGAAATTTTGACCTAATTGTCAAAAGGACACGAACTCGTTCCAGTTTAAATGGCCTAACCAGTTCATATCTCTTGACAAAAGTCCAATTGAATCCAAATAACGATGGTCCAAAACACAACATAACACAAATGACAACAGTCTAAAACACAGGCATAAACACAGTAGTCATGATTAATTAAAACACAAATCACAAACATTACAAGATATCATTTCGGAGCCAATTCTCTATATCCCCAGTGGAGTCGCCAGACTGTAGACAACAGAACTGACGACGATGTTCTATAGGCTTGCGGCCTAGTTGAGAAGTACGAAATAACATGGAGTCGCCACCCGGTGTGAGCCGGGAAAATGAGATTTAAGGCCGCACTCACCCCTCGCAAGAGAAGACCTCAAACCTTGGGTTCGGAATGGTCTCTTACTTTATGTCATCTTGTAATGTTTGTGATTTGTGCAATATTAATCAAAACTACTTAACATACATGTACAATGATAATTCAACCTAATTCACATTCATAAAAATAAATCTTACATTTAAATTTACATGCTTCGAAAATGAGTTTTCATAACATAACAAATACAAAAATAAACATGTGGGCCAGTAACTTGGCCACTATTAATGTAGGACCTCGCATACCTGATTAGACGTATCTGACGTCAACCGAATACGCCGCGTCCGTAACAGTAAAGTAACAAAGGGTGCCCTCAGGTCTTACCTTTTTAGTCGCTTTCCGGGAGTGCGTTTCACGGTGCCGGAAGGGTTATCGTTCCATTGTTTTCACTGATCCGCTGTTTCTGCTGTTTTCATTGTTTGCAGTTTCTGCTGTTTTCACAGGTTCGCTGTTTTCGCTGTTCTGTCCGTTTTTTACTCGCGATTTCCGCTCGCTATTCTTTGTTTATTTTTCTTCTATTTTCAATCTATGTTTTCTCTATTTTTCTCACTATTTTGTTCACTGTTTTCAGGTTACTTCCCGAGGTTATTTTCTGGGCTGTTTGGCGTGAAGTTGCTGAGTGTTTGGGGGAGTCTTACGTGTGCATGGGGCAGCTGTTACGTGAGGGTTTGGCTGGGCGTAAATGGGCTGAAGTGTGGACGCTTGACAGATATGAACGTGTGTTTTAGCTCTAGGGTTGTTGATAGGCAGTATGCGTGAGGGTGTATGCATGGGCTGCGACGGCATTGGGGGTTTGTTTCTGGTTCGTGTTTGATGCTTGAGGGCTATGTCCTTTGGCTGTTTGAAGACAATTAATGTGGACGTATTGAAGGCGGTAGGGGTTCATTTTGATCGGCTACCGAGAGGGTTACTGGCAGCGTGTGATATGAGGAGTTACGTGATGGTTTGCTGGGGAAAAGGGTTGAGCTGCATGAGGTGTAGGGCTGCCAAGGGCTTCACACACTGCATGGAGAAGGGCATGTTGTGGAGGGGGTCAGTTTCATGCGTGAGAAGTGAGGGTCTTTGGTTCTGAGAGGCTGCCGAGAGTGGTCTGCTGCTTGCCGAGAGAGGGGTGGTATGGAGTTAGGGTTTCGTGGCTTGAAGGGCTGATGAATGGCGCTTGTTATTTATGTGGGCTCACGTGTGATGCTGTACTGGGCGTGAAGCTTGGCAGTGAACTGAGCTGTTGGTGCGTTGGACGTGCAGGTGAGCTGAGCATGAAGGAGGATAATGAGCGTGAAGGGTTTTGAACTCAGAAGCTAGTGATGCTACGTGAGGTTGCATGGAGTGAGAAGTGAGGGTCTTTGGTTCTGAGAGTCGGTGAGGGGGAGTTAGGGCGTGGCTGTGAAGGGTTTTTTACTGCCGTCAGTTGAGAGAGGGCTGTCTTGAGAGATCAAAGGGCTGTTAGGGTTTTGATTTTGTGAAGATGATGGATGCCGTGTGGGGTAGAGAGATCAGAGTGCTGCGTGAGTGGAGGGGCTTCTGTGGTGTGATGAGGGGGGCGCTGTGTGGTGTCTCGGCTGATGAGAGGGGCAAGAGCTGGTCAGGTTTTGGCTCGGCAGTTGGCTGCTGTGTCTTCCATGAGAGAGAGCCGAGAGATAGTTCGAGAGAGAAGATCAAAGTCCCCCCCGTGAGCTGTTTTAGTGAGGGAGCAATAATGGAGGTGGTTGAGGCATGGGTGAGTTGTGGGCTGGCATGGGGGGCGGTTGCATGAGTGGTGATTTTGCGTGAATAAAGGGTTGATGATTGGAGGAAAATGAAGCAAAAAGACAAGCAAATAAACGGTGGAGATGGGATGAACACATGGGTTTGTTTTTCTTTGTTCACGTGTGGGTCATGGCTTTGACAAATGGAGGAGATCACATGGGTTTTTTTGTTAAGTGAAGGGCATGTTTGTTTATTATTTGGGAAAAGGTGGCATTATGGGCGTGGGTCATGGGAATCTTGGTTTGTGCGTGGGGTATTTTTGTGAACCGGGCCGAGGATAAATTTTAAAATAGAGGCTCCTTGAGCAAACCCGAAGCAAAACAAGCGAATTAGATCCACAAAACGTCAATTCTTAACTCTTCCCTTCCGACGACCGCTTTCCGCAGCTTCCGCAACTAAAAAGTCGTGCCTCCATACGAGGCTCATCATAGGGCTGATATGCAAAAATGCAGTGCCTACAATGAGAATTCAATTTAATAACCATCTAATGTCAATTAATGTTCAACGTTATTGGCATAAGAATGATCCATACATTTTTTTATACCCAAGCACGGTCTGTGATGTATATGTCTGATCCAAAGCTAGGAAATGGATGGATGGTGGTAGAAAAGTTACAACATATGGGCATTTGGGAAACACGGGAGAAAGATAATGTCATAATTTCGGATGAAGAACAAGTCTCTGACGAATTTAAAGTTCCTGAACAGATATTTCATTTACCAAATATGCAAGTTACTGAAGATATCACGCTAACATTAAGATAATTTCTCATTATCAAGTTAGTGTGAAAGTAGCCAATGAAGAAGAGTTCGAAGATGAAGTTGAAGATAAGTTCGAGTCCTTCTAGGAATCCTCAAATACCGAAGATAATAGTGACTAATCTAGTCAGTATATGTGTGTATATATATGTGTGTGTGTGTGTTGTTGGTTGATTAATGGATGATTAATTATTATATGGAGATATTAAATTCCATGCTGACGATGATGGTTAATTATTATTATTATTATTATTATTATTATTATTATTATTATATTATTATTATTATTATTAATTAATTAAACTTTAGCGTCGACTCTGCAATCGACGCTAAATATAAACCTTTAGCGTTGATTATATTTCACGCTAAAAGTTTAAAAAAAATTAAATTTCCCTGAAAAAATTCCCTAAATTTTTATGAACCGTCAACGTTTTAGCGTCAGACATTTCTACGTAAAAACTCAACAATTTCAACACCAAATGGTTATTAAAATCCCCAGAATCAATTTCCCTTCTTTCTCATTCTCAGTATTTGCTTTCTTCTCTTCTCAGTTTTCCATTCACTCTCGGATTCTGGTAAGTGTTTTTTTCTCAACTAAGACTTGGTTTGTTAGATTTAGCTTAATGAATAATTATTATGTTAGATTTCCCTTTGCTATTTCAAGAATGGGTCAATTGGATTGTCTTGGTTATCTTAGAATGATTGAAATGGAATGATTCTAAGGTGTTGTATGATGTCCGTGAAATTAATATGTGTGGGTTTTGGTAGCTTAAGAAATGAAATTTTTGAGTTATGGGAAAGTCTTGAGAAATTTTCTTTTATGAACTATTAATTGAAAAATCTTGTATAGTAACTAATTAATGCAAGTTTAATGGGTTCAATGTTTGTTTGTTGGTCGATTTAGAGTTTTGGAGGATATGTGTAAGGGATGAATTCAGCTTAGAGGAAAAATTAGAAAGATTTGGTTGGTTCTTGAGAAATGGATGAAATGTAATATTTTTTAAGCTTGTATAGATGTTTAATTAAGAACTATAATATGGAGTGTAATATTTAGGTGTTAGCTTAATAGTTTCAAACTTGGTTACTTCTTTGAAATTCATCTTTTATGAAAACTAATAAGGAAATAGAAAGCTTTTCTCCAAACGTGGTTATGTGGAAATGAATGTAAAAACTTTTTTTTTGTTCAAGTGGTTGGTGTTAGTACTGCTGCTGCTATTCCAAAACATTGTTGCTTTTACTACCCTTGGGAAGTTGTCTGATAGACGTTATGAGGAAAATTTAGCTGAAGTTTTATAGGCTGGACTCATTAAATTTATATTATGGGACTATTTGGTATTCTTATATAAAGTGAAAATTGTGTTTATGGTAGTTTAGAGGCCAAAATTTGTCTAGGGCTGAACACTCCATGCTTTAAAAAATGAGTCTGCATTGTCTTCATGGAAGACTATATTAATTTCATTTATGTCTGTGAAAGATTTTGTTTCTTATTTTCATAGTTGCGGTGAAAAATTTTGTTTCTTATTTTACAGATGGCACCGGGTTATCGCAAATGAGCTACTTCGACTCCAACTACATCTGCAATGACAGAGGTCGTTGTTGGAGTCTCTTCTAGCACAGGTGACTCAAGTACAGTGAAGGGTCGAGAACGCACCCGTGGCCTGAATTTTTTAAGCACGTTAAGTCCCACGGCCACATCCGGATAGAGACATTGGATGATGGAGAAAGATAGATCATTCAAAATTCTTCATCGTTTACCATGGAGGCTCTAAGCCATTTTTCAACAATGTGCCAAATATTTAGAGGTAAATATATCATTAACTATTTTTTAATATTTCATTAAGTTTACTAATGTCTAATAATCAGTTTATGCTTTTTAGCATAATAGCGCATGTGAGGTGCAGTCATTTCCAGAGTTTTTTCGAGTGACGTACTACAATGATGAGAAGAAATAGATCAATGAAAAATTCGAACACTACTACGTAAGTTTAAGTATTTAAAATAAATTTAATTTTTTCTTTTCAAGTTCGAACATTAACTTAAATTTTTTTTAAAAAGAACAAAATGGTGGAGGTCCAGCAACAAACTCATGAGAGAGGGTCCGACCTTCTACCAGATGAGGAGTTGTCGCAATTGGTTTTCAAAAACGAGACAGTGTATAATGTCAGACTTGGCACTCGAAAGAGCCGACGTCATCTGGACGCACTACTGTTTTTTCTCATACTGACTTGTGCCTTCGAGAATAGCTAGCCAGCACCTAGAACAGGTTGGAAAATACCGAAGAAAAGTCGGACAATACCAAAGTAGAGATGAAGAAGACTCATGAGAAGCTACTGCTAGACCCGGCCACGGTTCCGGTTCCGGAACCGAACCGGAATGGGACCGGTTCGGTTGGGGTTCCACCCCAACTCGAACCGGTTCGGACGGTTCCGGTTGGAACCGTCGGGTTCCTGTTGGAACCGTAGGGTTCCAACAACGGCTACTAGCCGTTGGGGGATGCAGGGAGCCGTTTGGCTCCCTGCCAAAAAAAAATTAAAATAATAAAAAAAATATTTTTATTATATAAAATAAAATTACTAATGTACCCCTAATAACGGTAATAAAACAGTTATATTTAGGGGCATTTTTGGTATCAAAAAAATTCTAAAATTCTATAAATATGATTCATTTTTCATAATTTCATCACACCAAATTCTCAATTCTCTCATTTTCTATAAATCTCTTATTCTCAATCTTACTTCAATACAATTCTCTTATTATAATCTTATATTCTTATTCTCAATCAGATTGAGTCAATCTCAATTCATTTAGTTGTTAATTTGTTATCATTCGCATCGCAATTATTCAATTTTCTTATTTTTCTTCCTAATTCTCAAACGAAAAATGGCAAGCTCATCTGAGAACATTATGTCAAATATGCCAACCCAAGAGAGCGGCCCTAGTGTCAGTGCACAATCACGGAGAAGAGAAGTTAAGGCTCGGTCCTCGGATATTTTCAAAATCATTTTACTTTGGAACGCCTAGAAGATGGTTCACAACGAGCAATTTGCAACTATTGTGGGGTTATCTATAAATTTTCAGGTGGATACGACAATATGATCAAGCACATGGAAAAACATCATCCGGTTGAATTTGGCATTGATACGACGCAGACTCAAATGGCCAGGTATGCATCATCTAGTATAGGTACGAGTAGTGTTGATTTATTTAAATATTCTGATGCAAAAAATAGAGAAGAATTTGTGAAATTAACTTGTATGTCACATCTTTCTTTAAGCTTTGGTGAAAAACTTCATTTTACTAATTACGTGCATAATGCTTTAAACCCTGCTGCATGTAGAATGTCTCGAAACACAACAAAACGTCATATTTTCAAATTATATAAAGATGGTAAAATTATTTTAAATGAAATATTTAAAGAGATGAAAGGTCGTATTTCTATATGTTCTGATATTTGGAGTGACCATTGGCAAACACACTCATACATGGATGTGACTTGTGATTGGATTGATGCATCATTTACCATGCAAAAAAGACTTATTGCATTTAGAGTTTTTGATGACCCACATACTGCACAAAATATTTATAGAATTATGAAGGTAATTTTTGATGAATATGGTTTAGTAGAAAAAATTTTAACAATTGGATTTGATAATGCATCTGCAAATACTGCATCCATTAATGATTTAAAATCCTATGTGAACCAAATTTAGGGGGTCGATTTTTTCATATTCGTTGTACATGTCATGTCCTAAACTTATGTGTGCAAGACGGTCTAAAATTATTATCTCCTTTCCTTAATCCAATTAAAATGGCACTTAACTGTATTTGGTCATATTCTCAAGTTAGGAGAGAATGGACCAAGTTTTGTAAAATAAATGGTATTAAACCGATTAAATTTTCTAGAGATGTTCCAACACGTTGGAATTCTACTTATTTTCTTTTATGTCAAGCATTTCAATATAAAGATGCATTATGTAGTTTTTTTTTCAACATGTTCAAAATATCACACTTTATCCTAGTCAATGGGATATTTGTGAAAAAAATTTAGATATTTTAAGAGTTTTTAATGATGCTACTTTAGTTTTTAGCGGTGTTTATTATCCTACAGTACATTTATTTCTTCTTGAGAGTTTGAATATTGTTGGCACTCTCGATGAGCATGTTGACAGTGACGACCCTAATGATCTTGTTTTGCTCGAAGCCATTACTGTTATGAAGGTAAAATGGTTGCATTATTTTAGAGAAATTCATTTACTTTATCTTATTGCTGTTGTTTTTTATCCTATATTTAAATTAGAAGGTTTGAATGGTGGATTACAAGCCTACTATGGTTATTTAGGAATATTAGATGACATTGATATTACGAGCATAATGACGAAATTAAGAAGTGATTTAATTATTTTATTTAATGATTATATTGTAAGATATAACTTAGGAACATTAGGTCAATCTAGTAGTAGCGAACCGGTAATTCAAACAAGACTTAGCGCAGGGGATCGTTGGTTATTGCAACGAAATAAAAAATCTAGGGATACGACAACTAATAATCCTGAATTAGATAATTATTTATCTACAAATTTTGAGTTTTCTAATGAAAGTTTATGCAGTAAAAATTTTAAAATCCTTGAATGGTGGAACCGGCATTAAAATATATATCATGTTTTATCTATTATTGCTAAATAGATCTTGGCAGCACCTATTTCCACCGTTGCGGTTGAGCAAGCCTTCAGCTTGGGAGGTAATATATTGGAAGCTAGGCGATCTTCATTACATCCAAGCACTCTAGAAGCAACAGCTTGTGTGGATGATTGGACTCGAGCTGATCTGAGACAACAAGAAGATGCCCCCGATGATTGTGAAGATTTGTTCGATAATGCTTCTGCAACAAGTGCAAGCGGAACCGGAGCCGAAGGATCAACTGATAATGATGATTGATAATTGTAAAATTATAATTTACAAAGGGGATATGTCTAAAAGACTAAAACTTGTAATGGAACTACGTGAGCTTTGATTCCTCTCACCCTTGGAGGATACGTAGGCAACTTAAATTTTTAAAAATTTAAGCTCAAGCTCTTCAATGTAATAAATTTTTTTATTTATAAATTTAATCTCATTTTTTTATTTTAATTAATTAAAAAAAAATAAATGGAACCGAACCGAACCGGAACCGAACGGTTCGGTTCGGTTCCGGTTCGGATTTAGGTTCCGGTTCCACTCTTGTGGAACCGGAAACCGGCCGGTTCGGTTCGGTTCTAGCTACTGTAGGTCGAGGAGGACCACTAAAGGAAGATGCAGGAGTTCGACCAGCAGATGAGGTCTTTCAGGGAGATGCTAAAAGCCTCATTCGACCAGAGGGTATCGGGCTCCATTGCCCCTCCATCACAACAGCAATAATTTTTATTTTTATCTGTATAAACATTCACAGCAGCGACTCTTAATGGACTATATATTTTTTTTATTTAATAAATTTTAATTATAATAACAAAATAATAATTAGAATAAAAAAATTATACTATTATTCGGTAAATTTATTTTTTTATAATAATATTTTTCAAAATATTAAATTGAATATTTCGGAGCAAAAGTACATTGAATAATAAATTTGTTATACATTTTAGCGTCGAATTATTCGACGCTAAAAGTAATAAAATAATATTTATATTTTAATATTTTATATCTTTTAGCGTTAAACATATTCGTCGCAAAAATACGTCATTTAGCGTCGAACAGTTTCGTCGCCAAATAGATAATTTAGCGTCGAAAAATATGTTTTTCTACGAAATAGTTTGGATGCAAAATAGTATACTTTAACATTGAAATGTTCTATTTCGACGCTGATTGTCTTTCTTGTCCACCTTTTGACATCGAAATTTAGCGTCGAAATTATTTGACGTCAATTACCTTTAGTGTCAAATTTGAGAATTTTAGCGTCGATATGTTTTGACGCTAAAGATATATATATATATATATATAATGGTCATTTTTATCTTTTATTTATAATTTAAGATAGAAATTGAGTTTTTTTTAAAAAAAAATTAAATATTAAAAAAAGCCCTGCTGAAGCCGGGGTTTTAAATAAAATAATATATATACAACTAAATAATGTAATTTTAGGTAAGGATGGCAATGAACCGAGTATAGTACGAGAATGTTAATATTTGTACCTGGTCGTTCAATCAATGTGTATGAATATTGTCTTCTTTCTCGTCCTTAACATGTTGGCCCCACTGCTAGACAAGCACATTGTTCAGTTACTGTTCGAAACTGTAACTGAATCGTACGGTTTGCAATTCAACCTTGGCTTAACCGCAATCGAATCGTAGATATACTCTTCGGTTGCGGTTCAACCAAGGCTGAAACTGCAACTGTAACTTTTATGATTCGTTCCGGTTGATGGTTGGAACCATAATTAATTTTTTCATAAAATAAAATAATGAAAAAATTAAAGATTTACTAAATTGTCCCCAAATTATAATTGTTATGAGGAGCAATTAAGGAATTTTTATTATTTTATATTATTATATTTTTTTAAAAAAAATAAATTTTACGGTTGGCTAACGGTTAAAATCATAATTGTTACGGTTACGGTTTCAACCGTACCAACCTCCCAAACCGGCGGTTGATTTTTAAACCAACCGTAATCAAACCGGACTGGTCCAAATTTGGTTACGGTTTTATGGTCAACAGTTTGATTACGATTGGTCGACAGTTCAGTTTTGGTTTGGTTACGGTTTGAAATCACAACCGTGTACATTTATGCCCGCAGCCCCTGTATGAGTCTCCATTCAAACGAGGATTTTATCTCTATTTGAACATGAATGTCAATACATGTTACCGACACATCTAACTAACGAATATAAAAAATTATTCATTTATTAATCCCTAATATACTGAGTCCCGCAAAGCCCCATTCACGGAGATATTTTTTACATTCCTAATTTTAGGATTTGTAGTAAGCTGGTTAAAAAAATGTGTGTGTTTCTATTATAAACTTATAATAATAAAAATATCAGGATTCTTTTAAAATAAATTTGAGATACAACATTTTAGTAATGAAAATTAATTTTTAAATAAAAAACAAAAAACGGAGGTCCCAACAAGGCCCAGCCGACAAGATGACGGCCCCGTGCCCGCCTGACCTACTACATATTTTGGGGCTTGGATTTGGTGAAGTCCAGTCCGACCCATTGACATTCCTATTCAACAAGTCTTGATTCTTGTTGAAATTGAAACTCCATTTTGTAAAGCTTAAACAGCTTTGCATAATAATTAAGAAACCATTGGATTTGCAGTTCGTTTTGAAACCTCAATCTACATGTACGTCAAAGGTAGTTTCATTTTCAATAGCCATTCTTAATGAACACAACAAAGCTATTAACTCTGTTGAGAACATGCATTGGTTCAAAGTCACTAAACGAATGCAAAATCATCCACCAAAAAATTATCACTCTTGGCCTACAAAACAATATTTCCCTGTGCAAAAGCCTCATCAATCTCTATTTTTCTTGCCATTACTATGATTATGCAAAGCTTGTATTCAAAACCATAGAGAACCCATTAGACCTCTCTTTATGGAATGGCCTTATGGCTTCTTACACGAAGAATTACATGTACGTTAAAGCTATTGAGCTCTTTGATAAGTTATTGCAAAACCCTTATTTGAAACCCGATAGTTACACTTACCCAAGTTTGTTAAAGGCTTGTGGTGGATTAGGTAACGTTGGTTTTGGCAAAATGATTCATACCCATCTGATAAAAACTGGGTTTTTGTTAGATATTGTAATCGCGAGCTCTACTGTAGGGATGTATGCGAAATGCAATAGGTTTGAGTATGCGATTAAGGTGTTTGATGAAATGCCTGCAAGAGATGTGGCAAGTTGGAATACGGTCATTTCTTGTTATTATCAAGATGGACAAGCGGAAAAAGCCTTGGAATTGTTTGATAAAATGAGGGCTCAAGGGTTTCAGCCTAATTCAGTGACTTTGACAACTGTTATTTCATCTTGTGCAAGGCTTTCGGATTTGGAAAGAGGGAAGGAGATTCATAAAGAGTTTATCAAAGACGGGTTTGTTTTTGATTGTTATATTAGCTCGGCTCTCATTGACATGTATGGAAAATGTGGTTGTTTAGAGATAGCTAAGGAAGTTTTTGAGCAAACCGTGTTAAAAAGTGTGGTTGCTTGGAATGCATTGATTGCAGGATACAGTTCTGAAGGTGATAGCAAATCATGCTTTGAACTTTTTAGGAGGATGAATGAAGAAGGAATTAAACCGACCTTGACTACCATAAGTAGTATATTGATGGCTTGTTCTAGATCAGCCCAACTTAAACATGGAAAAGTCATACATGGGTATATAATAAGAAACACAATACAGGCCGACATCTTTATAAACAGCTCGCTCATTGATCTTTACTTCAAATGCGGAAGTGTTAGTTCAGCTGAAAATGTCTTTGACAAGATATCCAAGACAAATGTAGTTTCTTGGAATGTTATGATTTCAGGATATGTGGCCGTTGGAGATTATTTTAAAGCACTTGCTATCTATGGTGACATGAAAGAAAGCGGTGCAAAACCAGATGCTGTAACCTTTACTAGTATCTTACCAGCCTGTTCGCAATTGGCAGCGCTAGAAAAGGGCAAAGAGATTCACAATTATATCATTGCGAGTGAGCTAGAAACCAATGAGATAGTCATGGGGGCTCTCCTCGATATGTATGCAAAATGCGGTGCTGTGGATGAGGCATTTAAAGTTTTTAATCAATTACCTGAGCGGGATCTCGTATCATGGACATCCATGGTCACTGCTTATGGGTCTCATGGTCAAGCATTAGAAGCTCTGAAGCTTTTTGGTGAAATGCAGCAATCCAATGCAAAACCAGATAGTGTTGCTTTCCTTGCGCTTTTATCAGCATGTAGTCATGCTGGATTGGTTGATGAAGGTTGTTATTATTATAACCAAATGATATCCGAGTATAATATTAAGCCAAGAAATGAACACTACTCATGCTTGATTGATCTTCTTGGACGAGCTGGAAGATTACATGAAGCTTACGGGATTTTACAAAGCTCCCCAGAAATTAGGGAGGATGCTGGATTGTTAAGCACACTATTTTCTGCATGCCGCCTGCACCGAGATACAGAACTGGGGGGAAAAATTGCAAAGTCGTTAATCGACAAGGATCCTGCTGATTCATCAACTTATATTGTTTTATCAAATATGTATGCATCTGACAAGAAATGGGATGAAGCAAGGAATGTAAGATTAAAGATGAAGGAGCTTGGGTTGAGGAAGAACCCTGGTTGTAGCTGGATTGAGATCGGGGAAAGGATCCAGCCTTTCTTCGCAGAAGATAAGTCACACCCGCAAGCAGATATGGTTTATGAATGTCTTAAGAATCTGTCCAGTCACATGGAAAAAGATGAATTGCAGCCATCTTAGAGTTGTCCAGAAAATATACAGTCTAATAGCATCGTGTGGTTTCCAAATCAGGACCTTGTGGAAATAGTTGACATGAAAACTACATCCAGAATTCTTCTCGGGATAAATGGTTCGGCCTCATGATCCTTTAAGAGGACAAGAAAATGTGTTCTGTTACTCGAGCATATGATCCACCTCTTTGCTGTCAACGCTAACTCGCAGAAGAGACAACACTTGAACATCTGGAATGTTATGTACCTGCTAGATGTTGGACTTCAACAATATACACATTAGAAGAGCACGTATGAGACATAATATTTCCTCTAAAAGCTTAGAGGTTCTGAGAATTCTGAAGCAATAGGTAATTTGGGAAAAATAGTGATTACTAATAAACCTTTCTTTTTCTTTTTAATTGTTATTTTAAATCCATGTCTTACCAAGTCACATGTTAAGCATTTTTATTAACCTTGTAATACTGGTTCGGCACAAAGTTCTATAGCATTCTTTGTAATTTAGCTGCAAATCATACAGCATATTTCATGCCATTTTTTTTTTAATTGAGGTATCTGTTGTTATCAGGTTCATTATGGTAAAAAATACATAGGTAAGAATTTTAATTTGCTATGGAATTTGGATTGATTTCTCTGGTACTCAAAACAAAGGCTTTCCCTTTGATTAGGTGGTGTCGGCTACATGATTCATTTGATGTTATTATATTCTATTTGTAATCAATATTTCATTAAATTCGGTATAATTTGAATCTCTCTTCAAGGTTTCCGTTAATGTCAACTTAGGTATTCTTCGACTTTATTTGGCATATAGCAATACTATTTGCTTTCAGACATGATAAATGATGTTGTGTTAATTACATTAGTATGAAAAGGATTTATGGTGTAACTTGCATAATTCATTGGATCTTGAAGTACATAACAGCAACAACTTTTGTTCTACGTCATCAGTCATCAATACTGATGTCATTGTCTCATTGGATCTTGGTATAGATGCGTGGGTAACCGATGTTGTCTCAAACTCTTACAATGGTATTATCCAAGGCTTGAATCCAGGATCTTGAACACAATGTCTCAAACTCAAACCGCTAAGCTGTGCCCGGGACAACAACTTGATGAGTTCTTCCAAGTTACAAAATTGGTAAATCTACTAAAGCTTGCAAGAAATCTGAGTCCCTTAAATCATTCTCTTTACATTTTCTTCAAATCTCTTCATATTCTACCTCAGCAAACGTATTAGTATAACAATCCCACTATCCCCTTCTTCTTTTTGGAATTTGATCAAGAAAACTAATAAGAGATACAGACCTAGCAAGTCCAGCAAAAACTGGCTTCCCCCACCCCAAATTAATTTCTTCAAATCCAACTTTGCTTAAATCAGAAACAATGTAATTCCCCTTAATCGGGTACATTGGTCGCTTCTGTCCTTTGCTATGCTCTTCACTCATTTCAGCCTTTGATTTTTTTCATCAATGCCCTAATGGACTTTTGCATAAAGCTGATCAGCTTTTGAACACACAGTTGTGGATGCCAATGCATTACCATATAAAATAAAATACCCAGATGGTACATTCATATTATAATGTTTAGCTCGGATGCAAACGAGACATGAAAATTGAACAGTGTCATTAGGATCTATTTCAAGTACTGCAATTGTTCGACACCTCCACAGTTTCTAAGGTGTAATGGAAGTTGATTTATTAGCTTTTTACACCATAGGATATGACTCTAAGGAAATACATCTAATGATATTCGAACCTTAAACCTAAGAGAGAGAAAACCACTCAATAAATTATTATTGAGTAATAATTATTATTCCAAGTTGGAAAATTGAAACCATTAAGTGTTTTATAGTTTAAATTGAAAAATGAAATATTAGGAAGGAAAGTATTTTGTTTAGATTCATAATTCACTACATATAGGAGTCCAACAATATTAGCAAACAGGTAGTATGAATTAAGAAAATCCATCCATCATTATGTGGTTGAACCATAACTTTAAAGTGAATGACCTTTAATTTATTCAACAAACAAATTAATGATTAATAAGAATTTGAGGTTAAATACAAAGAGAAAATCATCAAAATCTGTCATGTTTTTAAAAACCCATCAAAACTTTCAAAAATTATTTATTTATTACTGGCCAAAAATAATTTTAAAGCTAACACAATCTTTTTCATTACATAACATATTTAATTTTATAAAGTTAACATTAGCTCAGTCATCAAAGTCCGTTGTAGTCCAACGGTTAGGATACCTGGCTTTCACCCAGGAGATCCGGGTTCGATTCCCGGCAACGGAATTATCGTTTTTTTTTTTTTCAAAAATGATTTTTTATTTGAAATTTGACTAACCAAAAGTTCTAGATATTAAATTTTTTGTATACTGTAAATTATGAAAAGAAATGCCAAATAAAATCAATCTAGGAATTGGAGATGACAACGGGTCGGATTTTTTAATTATAAAAAATTATAAATAAATAAAATTTATTATATAAATATATATTTTTTATAAATAAAAATATTTAATTATTTTAAGCCCGGACCCGATTTTTTTATTATAAAAAATTATAAATATAAAAAATTTATTATATAAATATATATTATAAATTAAAATATTATATTATTTATATTAAGCTCGGGCCGGGCTTCGGGCTTTTCTGCCAAGTATACTAGGAATTGTGTTACTTTCATATATTTTTAGCAACGGATAAATTATATTAAGAGAAAAAAGCAAATTTAAAAGCTACATGGAATACAAAACCTACCAACCAAAAAAAAAACATTTAAAATATTGTTTAATAACGCTAGTATGTATTTAGTAGTCTCATCAGAAATTCATTATTATTTTTTTTGGATAACCGAGTGTTTCCGTTAACTTACGCGCACCTTGATTAATTTTCAAGAGGGTGAGATTTATGTTCCGTGTCTTCAAAAATTTCTCACCACATATCAGAATAAATCACTAATTTTTAATATCGTTACTTGAAGGAAAAAAATGTATTCTTCTAATCAAATATAAAGTCTTAAATATATATGTGCACGTATAGTCCAATATCTCCATAGTCAGTTTTTAGTCTTCCAATAGAAAAACAACGCAGTCGATGAATAATTGTAAATGCATTATTATTATCTAGTGAGAATAGTAGTTTTTCATGAATTTTTCATTTATCACTCGACTCAATCGCAACATTTTGTTTATTTATTTTTTTGATTGACGAATAAATTGATATTTTACCTTTTTTCTTCCATAATTATGTGGGATTTTTTGCTTTTATCTAACCAATCTTTTCATACTACATTAGTTTTTACTTTATACTTTGTAGCCAGTGACGTATCCAGTAATTTTAGTTAGTGGGGGCAAAAAAATTTTATAATCAAAATAATATATAATTAATTCATACATATTTTTTGAAATTACAAGATGATCCTTATACTTTTGAAAATTATGAAATAGCCATTAGTTTCTAAACTTATAAATTAACCCAAAATAAATAAAATGCAACATTTGTGGAGGATCGTAAATAAATAAATTAACCCAAACTTAGTACTAAAATGCAACATTTGTGCTTTGAACAACTATAAATAAAAAATAAATATACAAAATAATTATATTAATATTAATATATGAATATTTTATATATAACAACTATACACGACGTGATTTAGTAAAAGAATCACTACAAATATATCAATAAATTAGAAAATCAATAACCAAACCTAAGTATAAATATAATTATTTTTATTTTTATTTTTATTTAAATATAATGGAATCTCTATTCTTTTGCAAATGGAAAAACACATAAATGATTGGATTTAATATGAAAAATAATCAAATATCTATACACATATAAATTAAATATAATTATTTTAGATATGTTTAAGAAATAAGATTGATACAAAAGTGTATTGAAATTTTTTAATTAATTTGGGCTTGGGCCTATATATTATATTAAAAAATACAATTCAAAAAATTAAAAAATAATATATTTATGAGTGTGGTTTAATTATTTATATTTTATAATATTAATATATATATATTTAAAAAAAAAAAAAAAAAAACTTGTGGGTCCAGTGGGGGCAACTGCCCCCACTAGACCCTAAGTGGCTCCGCCACTGTTTGTAGCTATATCTAACACTTTTAATTATTACTTTAAGTCATTATTAGAATTTCACTTTTTATGACGGTTTAAAATCGCTATAAAAAATGAAATTCTAAGACGTTTTTAAAATTATCAAATATTGATGTGTTATGTTTTTATGACGGTTTTTTATGTGTCATAAATTTATGATAGTTTAAAACTGTCACATAAATATCATAAATATTTGATTTTATGACATGTATATGTCATTAAAACTTAAACTTATAACACTAATATGTCATTAAATTATGCCAAGAATTTGAATTTAAACTTTTAAATTTTTAATTTGAGTGGAATTATATATTTGGTGGAAAATCTGATAATTTTTTGCTGGAATATTATTTAATTATTTTTATAGAATTTAATATCAATATAAATTATTTTAATCAATAATACATAAGTTTTATGACATATTTATGTCATAAAATAAAAAGAATTCCTTTTAATTTATGATAGTTTTCTATTATATTATTTTATAATAAATTATGAGAAAAAATGAAAAATATAATATATGATATATATCTGTCATTTAATTTATGAAATGTTTTTTATGACACAAATATTTGGTAAAAATCATTTTATATCATACAACTATCATATATTTATGACATATTTTGTACTATATATATATTTTTTTGTGATAAAAAAAGTATCATAAAAATATGTTTTTCTAGTAATTAGTAATCAAAAGTGTTTTTTGAGTGGTGATATTTGACCATTCAATCAACCCCTCATAATTAATTATAGAATCACCCTCCTTAAAAATATTAAATAAATAATAATATTTTTATTTGTTTTCATTTTCTCTCTCCAATGTTATGATGGGTTTTGAATAATACCCTTTTATAGTTCGGGTTTAGGCCCATTTAAAACCAAAGGCCCATTCTATACAAGCGAAGGCATACAAATATACAATACAGAATCAATCAAGCCATTTGGTTTTTAATTTCAGCGGCGCTAAGGAGCAAAACACACAGTACAGTACAGCTTACAAGCGACGGCTAGAAGCAGTTTATGGCGAGAGAAAACAGCTGTCTGGCTCGTGTTACCACCGGCGTTGCCGTCGGCGGCGCCGTCGGTGGCGCCGTCGGTAACTTTCTTCACTCTTAAAACCTAATTGCTTCTCTAGTACTACTACATATATATAATTGTTTTTTTTTTTAAAAAAAATTTATGGGTATTATCGATGTACAGTTTTAATTTGTCTAATACTTATGCTTGAAGTTAAATTTTATTTTTACTTGATCCATTGAATCTGCTGTTACATGAGTAGGGTTTCAATTAATATGCTTCCGGTGAAATTTCGTTTTGTTGGTGGAAATTTTTTATTTTTGGTTAAAACACGTGATTCTTACAATTTTATTGCCACAATACGCCGCCTATGTTAGGCTATTGTTAGTTGGCGAGTTTCTGCATTGAAACTGATTGTCTCTATTCCTACTGTTGGCCATATTCGATGATCTTTCTTTACTTGATTTTCGTTTTCTCTTAATCAGGTGCTGTGTACGGAACATACGAGGCAGTTAGGTATAAGGTATGTACCTGACCTGATTCTGAGCTTCAGATATGTTATGGACTAACTTTGCTTCTGCTTAACTTCAGAAGCATAACAATTAGTGTATTTAGTAAACATATACTTTAACCATTTTACGTGGTGGCTAATACTTACCAATTACTAACTCCCTTCGAAGTTCGAACCTGTAACATTCAACGCGAATCTAATTTTGGATTCCTCCTTCATTGTACTTTAATGAAACGATTACAAGTATGTATATTTTTTACTGTGTTATGCACTGATTGCAAATATGATGACAACCAGGAAGGAGAAATATGATATGGCAATGGAGAACCATGGTCGTACATTTTACCCTTTGCGAATGGATATTTCTTGAGGAAATTAAAAAGAAAAATACACTAATAAGGCTCCAGCTTGATGGATTTGCTAATAGATAGCATCACTAGCTGAATTGTGCTTGGTGAACCTAGATGTGGATTTGTTAATATTTAAGTTGGATCTAGTGCATCTTGGGCATCTTACTAGTTTGTTTGGGTTATGTGAAAAGGAGATCTTACTGGTATTGACATCCTTGAATATAGTCAGAAAAATATTCAAATTGCAATTGTTAGGAATGACAATCAATGTGAGACTTTGTTTGGAATCACAATCTGTATGAAACCAATATTATTTTATCTTTGGTAAATATCATAGTTTAATTTCACTATTTATAATGATAAGGATGTTCATTTCATCCTTTTATTATTTAACTTGTGTGTCTGGGGAAATGTAGGTACCGGGACTTCTGAAGATTAGATATATTGGACAAACCACACTTGGTAGTGCTGCTATCTTTGGTCTTTTCTTGGGTGCTGGGAGCTTAATACACTGTGGGAAGTCATATTGAGCTGCATGGTGTATCGAGTAAATTAATTTTTTCCTGCTTCGAATATTCGCCTTTGACTTGGAAAGTCGTGTTTGTATGAGTAGATTATCATGTTTATTAGTCTTTTGTGGTCAGCTCAGTGTTGATCCTTTAAACAATTTCATAGCAATTAACCTTCTCATTTTGGTGAAAGTGTATGTTGTGTCACTTTGACTGTGGTTATTATTACAGATTGAATTTCTCGTCCCACTGACTTGACTGTCTCCTAAATGCAGAAATTCCCTTAGGCCCTTAATTTTCCCTTGTCACCTTGATATGGAATGTAACTCGAATGAGATTTTAAAATAGAATCATTAGGACTAGTAAAGAATTTCATAAATTCCGATATATACACACACACCCCATGCCATTTTTATTAGTGGTACTCATTCATATAAACATGTATAATTTGATATTTTAACATCTTTCCTCTATAATGCTGGGAGGAAATAAAATTTAAAACTACTTATTTGCTTCTTCAATTCATGCTCAAACAGAACTAAACAATTGATTCACCTGCCTCAAACCTGACAAAACATCAACTATCTTGGGATGATTTTCGTTCCCTTCAACTTTGCAGCAACAACCAATGCACCATTTTGCAATTTCACTGAGCTTTGCCAAACCCATGATCTTGAATTTTTCGTTTGGAAAATCCAGCCGCTGATCAAGGCACTCCTGACCACCAACAAAGTCATTAATCTGGTCCAGACTTGAAAAACTTTTGTAGTTATGCCTGTTTGCTAGAGGTTCCCCTCGTAAGATCTCAACCAATAGTATGCCAAAACTCCATATGTCCTCAGCCATTTCTGTTGTTTGCTCTGGATTTTGCCTGTTGCTGCTGCTGCAATAATTTGCAGCTCCAAAACCTGCTAACTTGGCATTGCAGAATTCATCGAGAAGAATGTTATCGGATGTTATGTTGCCATGATTTATGGGTGGTTTTGAGTACATGTGCAACATTTGAGTTGCAGAGCAGATTTGTAATGCTATTTCTAACCTCCTTTCCCAGTCTAGTGTATCTCCTCTCTCTCTCAGGTTCCAGCTCAAACTTCCTCTTCGGATGAACTCGAAAACCAAGTATCTTCTTTGGAGTCCGTCTTGAGCATATCCCAGTAAGGTAACAATGCTTGGGTGAGAGGAGGATTTGAGCAATATTTCTTCTTCTAATTCTGTTTGAGAAGCCATATCTCTCCTAACTTTAACTGCTACCACAGTACCATTTCTTGTAACTGCTCTGTAAACAATTGCAGATGTCCCTTCACCTATTCGATTCTCTTCCCTATCGATGTCTCCTCTTATCAGCGTTAGGCCCTCAACTGAATCCCCATAGCTTTTATGCATTCTTCTCCTTTTAAGTATAGCTATAGTAACCAAAGCTAGTGAAACACTAACTGAAACTACAGCTGAAACAACAATAGTGATGACAACCTTAACTTTTTCATCTCGATTAACAGGAGAAGAGATGTAAAAGCTAGCCGACCATCCTTCTCCTTTATCCGTTTGAGTAGCAAACGCGATCATAATCTCACCAGTTAGGTTCATTTCTGGGAGATCAGACCCGGAATAAAGTCCAGAGAAGTTGGCTATCTGCTGTCTTTTGCCATCATATATTGCAAGATAATCCAAGCCTTTTGAGATGTTAATGTGACTGAAATTTAAGGATACAAGGGTACCAGGTTTTCCTTTGAGAATCCATTGGCAACTGAGACCATCTACATAGGCGGAGCTTAGAGATGAACTGTAGCCGATAACTCCATTACGATCATAAACATCTTCTCTTCCGTCGCAAAGTCCTATAAATTTCTTTGTAATTTAGTAGCTTTACTTTTGACTAATTAGATTGAATTAGAGAAGAGTATTTGTTTACCTGCAGTATAGCTAAGCTCCCATCCTCTTGATTCAAAGGGAACATGATCACCACTTGTAAATTCAATGGAAGCTTTTGAGCCCTTTATCCTGTAGTTCTTAAGAGAATCACCATTATTTGTTTCGATACTGGAGCAATGTGAGTGGCAAATTAGAAGGTGGTCATCACCGCCTGCTGCAACTGCAAGGTAGTTGATGGTTAAACTAACGAACTTTGCATCCGCGAAGTTGATTTTCCACTGGCATTTTTGGTTTGGGGCATATGGCTGCAAACCATCAGTGTGATTCACTATAATTCCTCCCTTCAAAACTCCTCTGGGCTGCTCAAGAACAACCGCTTCGCTGCTGCAGGTTTCTGCAGGAGTCAAAGCGCAGTTCTTGGTTTTCTGGTCCCAAATGTATGGCACGATGTATCGATAGCCATTCAAACCGACTGCATTAAAACTCATGTTCTTCTCTTCATTCGTGTACAAAGGAGCACCATCCTTGGCTTTTAGAAACGGAGGAAAACAAGAACTGCTAATTGTCAATCCATTTCCATCATTACTACTCCATCCTCTTCCATCTCTATCAGTTACCTCCCCTGCAATTCGCGACAGCATACTTCCCACCAAGCTATCGACCTTCTCATCACCATTAGGAGAGCCAACATAGTAGCTGCTACCAAAAGATATCGAACAATGATCACCATGATTCTGTGGTTCTCTTGCCCATGTCATGTTCACCGTCATCCCTGTAACCATCTGCAGCTTAACTTTTCCACTGCACAAGTCCATCAGTTGCCGCTGATTCTGGCCATATACGAACTTCACAGTATGAGAAAACAAAATATGATAAATCTGGTTCTCATTCACTTCAAAAACTCGGGTACAATTCAAGTTCCCTCCGAACATTTCAATAGCAGTCTTGTTAAAAACTGTCTGTGAAATCTCAACCACTTGGTCTAGAGTCACGTTGAGTTCAGGTCCTGTGTAGAAACACTCAGCACCAACATCTACTTGATCAGTCACCTGAGCATTTGAGCTGTCTCTGTACTGTCTCACGACATCCCACCAATCTCCCAAGGTAGGCACTTCAGAATGCTTGCCGTTGTATCGAGATGGAGTCAAAGAAGTTATGGCATTTCGTACAGCTTCTCCGCCTGGTTTATGCCATCCAGTACCGAACCAGATTAGAGAAACCGCGACTGGTTCAGTCATGATTTTCCCACCATTGTAAGAGAGGCCAAAGGTGTTTCCATCTGGAGATAAACAAGAAAATGGAGGAAGAAAATGAAGTAAAAGAATCGTTAGAAAGAAACCGACCATCTGTAATTTCCAAGATTATCTTAAGAATCATTAGTGAAGCAGAGTAGCCGTCCCAAGGCTCATAGTAATAAATAAAGTATGAGGAAGAAAGAGAGGAAATCAATGGCCGGCCTTGTAAAAAAGAAAAATGAAAGATGAAAAGAGGACAGATTTAGATAAAACTGATAGTGATGTTGAATTGAAGTTGCCAGAAGTTGACAAGAAGCAAAGACATGGCAAAAGATTTCAGAGCAAGTTTAGCTAAAGTTGGAAAGAAGCCTCCAAAAACAGTTATTTTCTTATTGAAATTATAGCTGTTCATTTCATTTCTAATGACATCTTGCTTTGAAGCTGTCTCCCCCCAAGAAAGTGTAGTTTAGCACATATATCATTATATCGTTTGATATAAAGTTTGATGAGCTTATATGTTAACTTATACTCTCAATGCAAACGATTTTGACGTAGGATGATGTAAAGAAGGTATCCCATTTCCCACTTTCCCAAACCACCTCCTCAAATTATCATTGCAAATGACTTTCCCAAGTGACCTTCTCAAATGACTATTATGGGTTTTATTAAATTAAAATAGAAACAATTCTTGTTTTAGGATGGTCAAGTTAACTTATGTTTAGGGTTAATTTATGATCAAGGTTTCATATAAAAAAATGTTCCTAAATCCTTCACAATGTTTTAAGACTTTGATTAATAAATTTATATCATAAGCATATAACTATATTTTTCTTTACATTTTTTTTGCTTTCCGCTTAGTCAAGCTTCCTTAGTTTAAATGATAATTAGGAATAAAGATCGGTGTTTAATGGATAGGATTTCTCAAAAGACCCTATAGTAATATATTATATTAAAGATCAAACTTTATCACGATCATTACTAGGCGCAAATTATATAATATCGCTTATGTTTGATTCATTTGCAGACTTTGTGTTAGCTTGTCATCAATCTAAGTAACCGACAAATTGAATTATTTACTCACAAAAGCCTAAATATGACAAAGGAGCCCATACACCAAAACGTTCAAACAATCTTATTATATTAAATTCGTTAGTGCCTTAGAAAGCATAATTATATATGCCATTCATATTGGAGGCGTTGCTTATAATTTGATTGTCAAGTCCCGAGTTCGAGTATAATGGATATATTTTTTTATAAAAATCTGAGACTGAGACAGTCGATGATTTTACCTGTTCCACTTAAATCCGAATCGGGTAATTTAACGATAAGATTTCCAATGTTTCAAAAAATATATATATGCAATTCACATCCCATGAATAAGCAACTGTAATAGCAATGTGAAATAGAAATAGGATCAACACCTTAGCATTGTCGACATTTTATTTGGAAAAAACCAAGAGAGAATCGCCGTCCTATCGACTCGTGGATACTTAACTTGTGACTCTGAGTCCAGATATTCAGACTGTGCCAGCGAACGAGTTTCAACACCATAGCGCTTAAAAAGTGACAAGACACCATCGAGATTTGCTCGACAAGATTCATATCCCCCCCAAGTTGCTGCGATTTTGGAAAGTTCAAAGATTTCTCAAAATTGAACCCCCAAGCAGCTATTTAAAGAAGCAATAGAGGTGATTAATTAGTACACTATGGACACTTTAAAATCGTTCGCAAGAGAGATAAATCAAGATTCATGCTAAATCAAAATAAGTTGTAGAGCAGAAAGAGACCATAATAAATATTGAGATCATCCACACCCAGAGCTCTGCCACAGAAGCTGCTGCGCAGATAAACTCGGTTCACTTGGTGTTACACTGCCAAATAACAATGCGAGTCAGTTAATGGAAAATTCTGCGGGGGCAACTCAATCCGGTGGTAGAACCTCAAGCAAGCAAACCGATTCTACTGAAGCTTTCAGCAATTTGTCCAGTAGAAAAATAAAAACCGATAGATCAGTCCTCTCAGACCCTACATTATCACAAGGTTTCAACTACAACAGCATCCAAGTAAAGAAGTCCATAGCAGCCAACACTGCAGGCTGCAACATAAGATCAATTAGATAGTGACCATCCAGGAACACAAGTTGAACAGTCCATCACTAGCTATTAGCTAAGATCCTAGTAACAGTGAACATTTCAAAAGTAAAAATCTAAGATGTTTAAGTTGCAGATCAAGAAGCAAGAAAAATAAAAGTTCTGCTACCACCAGCTAAGATGTCAGTCCCTGCAGTTCACCATCTGCAATATCCAGAAGTTAAATAGCTAACCAGATCCGAGGAACTAAAGCCTTAAACCGGCATAACAGCAGAGATTCCGAGTAGTGTAGCGTTTGCATCTCCTCATCAGGATCGAACCTCAACACTGACCAAAAGACAGGGAAAGTATTTAAGCCATCAGCTCCAGAAAATCCTTTTAAGCTTATCAGCATCATGTTTTCCAGACCAAATAGTTGCTATATGTGACCAGCCCTAACAATCCTGAGTTAACAGTCTTTGAGTCTCCTTTGGTGGGGAATCCTACCATTTCAAAGAATGGTCAGACACAAGTTTGCCAACATGTCAGCCACTGCATTTGCTCCCCAAAGACGCAAGTGCATTTCATATTGGCAAATGGAACTTCTAGTTCTCAAATTTTCTTTTGTACCTACAGCATTCCATAT
>SKCR01007666.1:0-24558 GCA_019454045.1 Zanthoxylum bungeanum | reverse complement strand
TAAAGAAACAATGACATCTTTATTGTTAATGCATCATCAACCAATTGAGATCATTTGCATTATGATATTGTTACAGCCAAAAGGTCAGAAAGTTCTGGTTTTGAGCCATTTGATTTTGAATTGAAGACCAAATCATTAAAGAGATTTTCAAATGACCTATCAAAAATCATCATTGGAACATGGAAAACATTAACATGAAAGATTATAGGCAGCCATTAAAAGGCAGAAAGAAGAAACATTTCAATTTGTACAAGATCTTTCATATTTGTAGGAACTTGCAAAAAGGTGGGATTTCCTTATCTTCACAGTGAAAAATGAGTAAATTCAGTGGACAAATGGTTGGAAAAATGCTTATTTATAAGCATTTTGAGGCTCAATTTTAAGCATGGTCCACTTCGTGTTAGTGGTTGTTATTGAATGATTCGGATACTCCTCCGTGAGTACTTCGAAATGGTATATTCATATGCTTAAAATGGTGCTTGGGTGAATGAGAAATTGTTGCTCAAAGTTCACAATTTTCAAGCCTTTTGTAATTCCATAACAGCTAATTTAATTAGCTTGGTGGTTACAAAGTTTAATCTCCATAAGTGCTAATCTAATTAGCTTGGTGGTTATATAGTTTAATTTCCATTAGTGCTAATTTAATTAGCTTAGTGGTTACAACAATGTGTAACATCTCCCATTATGAAATTTAATTGGCAAGTTAATTTCTATTAATTGAGATGTGTTTTTCTTTTCCTATATAAACAACATCAGTTCTTGTTTTTCAAAATGAAATAGAAAATAGAGAAAGACATAGCACACACACGAAAGATCATTTTCTTTTTTTTGTTAAAAGGAGAGTTCAAACACTTTGTGGTTCGTTGGATACGAGTCTGGTGGTGCCCTTTCTCGTACGTTTCCGTTGTATCCTGGGAAACAATCGTCTCACGTTCTACTGCACCTACGGTAGGGGACGAATTTGTTTTAAGGATATTGTTGTTTTACAACAAGCCTCGGGAAAGTTCTGATTTGCCTCAGCTTCAGCTTCGCCTCTGCCTGCCATCAGCATCTGCCAACAGCCTCTGCCTCAGCATCAGCATCTGCCAACAGCCTCTGCCTCAGCTTCAGCTCAGCCTCGCTTCATCCTCTGCCCAGCATCAGCATCTGCCAACAGCCTCTGCCTCAGCTTCAGCTTCAGCCTCAGCTTCATCCTCTGCCTCAGATCAGCATCTGCCAACAGCCTCTGCCTCAGCTTCAGCCTCAGCTTCATCTTCTGCCTCTGCCTGACTCAGCATCTGCCAACAGCCTCTGCCTCAGCATCAGCATCTGCCAACAGCCTCTGCTCAGCATCAGCTCTGCCAACAGCCTCTGCCTCAGCTTCATTTTTGCCTCTGCTTTAGCTCAGCCTCTGCTGTCAGCCTCTGCCTTCAGCCTCTGCCATCTGCCTCTGCCTCTGCTCATCAGTCCTGCCTCTGCTTTCAGGGTCTGCCGTTAGGGTCTGCTCCGAGGATAATAATATATAATTGTAATTTTGTCATATTCGGATTTCCCAATTACCGTGTAATAATTGTAATAATTGTTATCTACAGTCTTAAAACAAATTCGACTCTGTGGATATGGAAATCAGTCCAAACACAGTAGATCCGAATATGGCAGCCTCTTCGGCTGGCCAGAATGTTGTGGCAGCCCCCGTGGCTGACCAAAGTGCAGTGGCAGCCCCTTCGGCTGGCCAACTTGCATCAGCCTCTGGGCTTAATATGGCAGCCGTTGTGGCTGGCCAAGGTATTTCTGCCTCAATGGCTAGACAACCTGTTGGACATGTGAGCCATGTCAATCCTGCTGCGGAAAAACCTGAAAAATTCAGTGGTCAGAATTTCAAAAGGTGGCAACAGAAAATGTTCTTCTACCTGACCACGTTGAACCTTGCGAGGTTTCTAAAGGAAGATGCTCATGTACCCAAAGAGGGTGAGATTGATATCCAAGTCATCAGTGCCATTGAAGCTTGGAAACATTCTGAATTCCTATGTCGGAATTATGTGCTGAATGGGCTAAGTGATTCCTTGTACAGTGTGTACGCTGGAATGAAAACAGCTAAAGGGCTTTGGGAATCTTTAGATCGAAAATATAAAACTGAGGATGCCGGTACTAAGAAATTTGTCGTAGGCCGTTTCCTAGAGTTTAAAATGATTGATTCCAAAACTGTGATAAGCCAAGTACAAGAACTGCAGATTATTCTAGCAGAAATTCATGCTGAGGGGATGAGTTTAAGTGAAACCTTCCAAGTAGCCTCGATAATTGAGAAACTACCACCTGGTTGGAAAGATTTCAAGAATTATTTAAAGCATAAGCGAAAAGAAATGAGCATTGAAGACTTGGTTCTTAAGCTAAGAATTGAGGAAGATAACCGAGTTTCTGAAAAGAGAGGAATGACTCATGAGGCCAAAGCAAATGTTGTCGAACATGGCCATAAGAACAAGAACCTCAAGAACAAAGGGTCAAAGATGGGCCCTAAAGGAGGAGTTTCCAAGAAATCAAAATTTCAAGGAAAATGCTTCAACTGTGACAAAATGGGTCACAAGTCTTCTGAGTGCAGACTGCCGAAGAAGAAAAGAAACAAGAGGCTAATGTGCTAGAAAACATGACTCAAGATGTTTCAGACATTAACCTTTCTGCTGTGGTTTCTGAGGTGAATCTGGTGGGTTCTAACCCAAGAGAGTGGTGGATTGATACTGGTGCCACTCGACATGTATGCTCAGACAAGAGCATGTTTTCTTCATTTGAGCCTGCTGAAAATGGGGAAAAGATATACATGGGAAATTCAGCAACATCTGAGATAGAAGGTCAAGGAAAGGTGATTCTGAAGATGACCTCTGGGAAAGAGTTGACTCTGAACAATGTTCTGTATGTACCTGAAATACGGAAGAATCTTGTGTCTGGATCGCTTCTGAACAAGCATGGATTCCGGATGGTGTTCGAGTCTGATAAAGTAGTTTTGACTAAAAATGGGATGTATGTGGGAAAAGGGTATGTAACTGATGGGCTTTTTAAGCTCAATGTAATGGTTGTTAAACCCAAAAATATCAATAAAGCTAGTTCTTCTGCTTATATTGTTGAGTATTCTAATCTTTGGCATGGTAGATTAGGACATGTTAATTTTAATTCATTGCGAAAGTTAATTAACATGAATCATATTCCCAATTTTAAAATTGATAACAAACATAAGTGTGATACTTGTGTTGAGGCAAAACTAACAAGATCATCTTTTCATAGTATTGAAAGAAACTCTGAACCACTTGATCTAATTCATACCGATGTATGTGATTTTAATTCAATACAATCGAGAGGCGGTAATAAATATTTTATTACCTTTATTGATGATTGCACAAGATTTTGCTATGTGTATTTAATGAAAAGCAAGGACGAAGCTATAGAGAAATTTGTTCTCTATAAGAATGAAGTTGAGAACCAACTGAATAAAAGAATTAAGGAGTTAAGAAGTGATCGTGGTGGTGAGTATGTTTTCCCTTTTGAATCACTTTGTGAACAAAATGGAATCATACATCAAACCACAGCTCCTTATTCGCCTCAATCCAATGGGATTGCGGAACGTAAGAATCGTACCTTGAAAGAGATGATGAACGCTATGTTAATCAGCTCTGGCTTACCTCAGACTATGTGGGGAGAAGCTGTCTTATCAGCTAATTACCTTTTAAATAAGGTACCACGGAAAGAAGCAGGGAAAACTCCTTATGAAATGTGGAAAGGAAGAGTACCTTCCTATAAATTCCTTCGAGTGTGGGGGTGTCTTGCCAAGGTAGTCATTCCTCCACCTAAAAAGGTGAAGATAGGACCAAAAACTGTTGATTGCATTTTCATAGGATATGCACATAACAGTAATGCTTATCGATTTCTTGTGCATGAGTCTAATGTACCAGATATTCACAAGAATACGATAATGGAATCGAGGAATGCATCCTTTTTCGAATACGTTTTTCCTTGTAAAACTAATTCGAATTCAGATGTGCACAAACGGGCACATGAGACTATCATTGAAGATAGTCAGGACCGAGAACAAATTAATGTTCCAGAGGATCAACAAGTTGTTGAACCTGAACTAAGACGTAGCAAAAGAGCTAGAACGGAAAAATCATTTGGTCCAGATTTTCTGACATTTTTGCTAGAGAATGATCCTCAAAGCTATAACGAAGCTGTAAGGTCAGCTGATGGTGCCTTGTGGAAAGATGCCATCAATAGTGAAATTTACAAAATCACACCTGGGAGTTAGTGAATCTTCCTCCAGGATGTAAACCTTTAGGGTCCAAGTGGATTTTCAAAAGGAAAATAAAGGCAGATGGATCAATTGACAAGTACAAAGCAAGACTTGTAATTAAAGGTTATAGACAACGTGAAAGTCTTGATTACTTTGATACTTATTCTCCTGTAACGAGAATAAATTCCATAAGGATGATACTAGCGATTGCAGCTTTGCGCAATCTTGAGGTACATCAGATGGATGTGAAAACAGCCTTTCTGAATGGAGATTTAGATGAAGAAATCTACATGGAACAACCTGAAGGTTTTATAGCTCCAGGACAAGAAAAGAAAGTCTGTAAGTTAGTTAAATCCTTGTATGGATTGAAACAAGCCCCGAAACAGTGGCATAAAAAGTTTGATGACACCATGTTGGCAAATGGTTTCAAAATCAATGAATGTGATAAATGCATTTATGTCAGAGAGACAGAAGTTGGCTATGTCATTTTATGTCTCTACGTTGATGACATACTGATTGTCGGGAGTAATGTCAAAATGGTGAAATCTACCAAGAATATGCTGAAATCCAAGTTTGACATGAAAGACATGGGTCTTGCAGATGTCATTCTGGGAATAAAGATCTCGAGAAGTCCAGATGGACTTATTCTTGATCAGTCGCACTATGTGGACAAAATTCTTGGTAAATTCAACAATGATGATTCAGCTGTGGCTAGAACTCCCTTAGATGTGAGTTTACACCTATCAAAGAATAGGGGAGATGGTATATCTCAAGTAGAATACTCTAGAGTGATCGGGAGTTTGATGTATCTATCGAGTTGTACAAGGCCTGATATAGCCTGTACAGTAAACAAGCTCAGCAGATATACGAGTAATCCAGGGGTTGATCACTGGAAAGCAATAGTGAGAGTACTTAGGTACTTACGTTTTACTCGTAATTATGGGTTGCACTATCATAGATATCCAGCTGTAGTCGAAGGATACAGTGATGCTAATTGGATATCTGACATGAAAGACTCAAAGTCTACTAGTGGTTATGTGTTTACACTAGCAGGTGCAGCTATATCATGGAAATCCTCCAAACAGACTGTGATAGCCAGATCTACAATGGAATCAGAATTCATTGCATTAGACAAGTGTGCTGAAGAAGCAGAATGGCTTCGAAATTTTCTAGAGGATATTCCAAGTTGGCCTAAGCCAGTGCCAGCAATTTGCATTCATTGCGATAGTCAATCTGCAATTGGAAGGGCACATAACAATATGTATAATGGTAAGTCTAGACATATTCGTCGTAGACACAATACCGTTAGACAATTACTCTCTACTGGAGTTATTTCGATTGACTATGTAAAGTCAAAGGATAACATTGCGGATCCGCTAACCAAAGGGTTAAATAGAGAGTTAGTTGTGAAATCATCGAGGGGAATGGACTGAAGCCCATTAGATAAATGTTTATTACGAAGGAAAACCCAACCTTGTTGACTGGAGATCCCAAGATCTAGGTTCAATGGGACAACCTACTCGTAAAAGACATAATTGGATCACTGTGGGGGGTTACCCTCTAGTCCATTCCTATGATGAAATGAAACAGTGATGCTCGTATGGATAGAGGTTAAGCAAAAGCTTTTAATGATTCTTATGCGTCGGGAATCCGAGCAGAGTATTACGAGATACTCTTAAATAAGAAATCACCTATGTGAGAGAGAAGTGGGGCCGCTTCAAAGGGAATTGTACGGGGCACAATTTTAGAAACTCTTGCAGAACCAGGTAGATGTTCATGGCCAAAATGAACATAATAATGAGAACTCAAATGTGTAGGTAAAATATCTGTGTGATATGTGTTCTCCAATTACATGAACGGCAGTACAGTTCAATGACATCGCGTCAACTGTCAGCCAGTAATGAGATATATTTTCACAAGGGAAGGTTCAAAGGCTGTGGCCTACCTATCCTATGCAGGTGTTGAACCGTTGAACTCTTCTAGGTCAAAATAAAATGTTTTATAAAAATAATTTTATTCGACGTTTTTCGCCAATTTCATTCATGTGGGGGATTGTTGGAAAAATGCTTATTTATAAGCATTTTGAGGCTCAATTTTAAGCATGGTCCACTTCGTGTTAGTGGTTGTTATTGAATGATTCGGATACTCCTCCGTGAGTACTTCGAAATGGTATATTCATATGCTTAAAATGGTGCTTGGGTGAATGAGAAATTGTTGCTCAAAGTTCACAATTTTCAAGCCTTTTGTAATTCCATAACAACTAATTTAATTAGCTTGGTGGTTACAAATTAATCTCCATAAGTGCTAATCTAATTAGCTTGGTGGTTATATAGTTTAATTTCCATTAGTGCTAATTTAATTAGCTTAGTGGTTACAACAATGTGTAACATCTCCCATTATGAAATTTAATTGGCAAGTTAATTTCTATTAATTGAGATGTGTTTTTCTTTTCCTATATAAACAACATCAGTTCTTGTTTTTCAAATATGAAATAGAAAATAGAGAAAGACATAGCACACACACGAAAGATCATTTTCTTTTTTTTGTTAAAAGGAGAGTTCAAACACTTTGTGGTTCGTTGGATACGAGTCTGGTGGTGCCCTTTCTCGTACGTTTCCGTTGTATCCTGGGAAACAATCGTCTCACGTTCTACTGTACCTACGGTAGGGGACGAATTTGTTTTAAGGATATTGTTGTTTTACAACAAGCCTCGGGAAAGTTCTGATTTGCCTCAGCTTCAGCTTCTGCCTCTGCCTGCCATCAGCATCTGCCAACAGCCTCTGCCTCAGCATCAGCATCTGCCAACAGCCTCTGCCTCAGCTTCAGCTTCAGCCTCAGCTTCATCCTCTGCCTCAGCATCAGCATCTGCCAACAGCCTCTGCCTCAGCTTCAGCTTCAGCCTCAGCTTCATCCTCTGCCTCAGCATCAGCATCTGCCAACAGCCTCCGCCTCAGCTTCAGCCTCAGCTTCATCTTCTGCCTCTGCCTGACTCAGCATCTGCCAACAGCCTCTGCCTCAGCATCAGCATCTGCCAACAGCCTCTGCCTCAGCATCAGCATCTGCCAACAGCCTCTGCCTCAGCTTCATCTTTTGCCTCTGCTTTCAGCCTCAGCCTCTGCTGTCAGCCTCTGCCTTCAGCCTCTGCCATCTGCCTCTGCCTCTGCTCATCAGTCCCTGCCTCTGCTTTCAGGGTCTGCCGTTAGGGTCTGCTCCGAGGATAATAATTATAATTGTAATTTTGTCATATTCGGATTTCCCAATTACCGTGTAATAATTGTAATAATTGTTATCTACACAATCATGTGATTCAATAATTGTTTGAGAAAGATATTAGAGATATGCTTATAAGTGATGACCATCATTAATAATAAAATATCGTTTAAGTCAGAAATCCGGAATTAGACCATCTTAGTAGATAGAATAAAATTACGGGAGACCAAGACTTACTCCCGACCAAAAATATGCAGATATGCGTAGGAACATGTTAGAAATGTGTTTATAAGTGATACCTATTAATTCATGCAAGTGAGGGCCAAACAATGTCAAGACATGTCTTCACCTACATTATATAGTTTGGATTTCAGAAATGTCTGCATCAACAGGCAGCCTGTACTAGAAGTTTGTAATTCAAATCTCAGAAACATACAATTAATACTCATTATAAAACAATGGGAACAATAATTATGCATCCCAAGTTAGAAATGGTGTTAAGCTTGTTTGTCAATGCAATAGTATTCTTTATGGAGAGTGTTATCTGAATATATATATATATATAAATATTCAGATTTTGCACCATCTTCACAAGGGCTATATGTCAGTATAAAAAGAAAACGAAACCCTAAAAATTTAGTTGCTTAAAAATATTTCTATAAATGGGAAGACCTATAGAGAAAATGGTGATTCCAGTGAACCATTATTCAAGACAGATGAAGAAAAGGTCATGATACATCAACCCCATTTTGCTTCAGGTATTCCCTTGCCTCTTTAATGTCCTAAACATAAAAGGTTTTTTACAAACCGATTAAGATGATCAGAGGTATTATAAAACTTACAGTAACACATTAATTTTCAACTGAAGGTTTTGGAGAACACAACCGAATCTCTAAAAACCAAATTACTACAATCGCCTATTGCCAGATATTTATAAGTTTTAGGGTATTGTGAATACAAAAATTACAGATGATCAGGTTGCTTTTTGAATTGCGATGAACTGAAGAATGTCAGAGCTTCTGCCGACTCGCTTGCCTTTCTATGACTAAGATCAAAATCACTTAAAATATACTGGGATTGCTTCAGAGACTACCAAAGGAACTCATGAGATATACAAACCAAATTAGATAACCCAAAATAATTTGAACCTCTACTCTCTTCATTAGAATTTGGAAACCAAGCCTAATACCATTCAATCAACACATTGGACTTTACTGAATTTAATGTGTCACAAAGCAAACTATAAAAAAACTTTTACCTCCACCCTTTTTCTTTTTCAGAAATAAGTATAAACTATTAGTATCAGATCACCTAATATTCAAGCCTCATTCTAATAGTTGAGGGAAATTAACCTGCTGCAACCACAGTGCTGCTTGTGGACAAGTTGGAAAACACATCAGACCAGTTCCAACCATTAATAAACCATAGCATCCCAGACACAATAAAATAGATAGGCAGCTGGCAGAAAAAATAACAAGAGGATAAGGTAAGCCTAACCTCATAATAAAAATGAAAAACCCTACATTTTTTTTATTCTTTTAAATTTTTTTTTGAGATCGTTGGAAATTCCGCCGCCAAATCACCCCTTCCGAGCTTAAGCGGAGTAGGTAAAACCTCCAGCTGTCATATGCTCTTACAAGAAACGAACTCCCTGAATTCGAACCCAGGACCTCAAGGTGAGATCCTAAACCCTACATCATCAAGCCACGCTTCTTGGGGACATGAAAAACCCTGCATGCAAAAGTACAAATGTACACATCAAATTTTTAGATGTTAATAGGCACATGCACACACATATACAATAAAAAAAAACATAACTTAAAAAATGGAAAACACTCACCGACCACATATGGCTACGTGGGATGACAGATGTCTCCAAGAGACCAATCCAGAGGGAAGTTATGGCCACCAACAAAGTCAAGATCTTCATAACTGTTAGGGTTGGTACTCGGAGTGCTAATTCGGATCGTATTTATGTCTGATTCATGAATACGAACAATGTATTTTTCCATAATATTATTTATTTAATGGTAGCACCTCTTGTCTTTTATATACATATTCGATCTAATTACGATTAGATATCTACTTATGATTATATTGAAACTAAATCTGATTTAGTGATACATGTATATTAGACAAAGACCCTAGGATTTATAATGTAGTGCGCAGTTACCTACATGTCTATACGAGTCTCTCGAGACTTATGGTTCATTGGGATAAGTCTCGAGAGACTCGTATAGACATGTAGGTGTTTATTTGATAAACATTGAACGACTCATTTAAGATTTTCTAATAGATGGTACACCAACGTCAATAAGAATCTTCTCGTTGAGCGAGCATAGTGGTCATTCGACTTGAGATATCACGGTGGATATATGAGTTATCCTCCACACTTTGATGACAGTCACATCACCGATCTATTTAGATTAGACCTCCGCCTGTTCATTGGGTGTGGACTGATGTTCATGATATCGAGTGCATATCAAGATAGAATATGTCAGTCCTGTGTACAGGGCATAGGTATCCTACACGTGTTTGCGATCTAATAAATCCATGGTCGTGGTATAACTTCGGAAGCGAGTTCCGAGTGTTATTTAGAGATCGTAAATTTTAAAGTCGACTATATTATACCATAAGGATTTGACATTCTTATCTATATCCCAGGTATAATATGGATAGCCTATGACATAGGGATTATACGTATGCAATGACCTCGACTTGCATAGTTTAGCGAGATTATTCATGGTCGTCATAATTCATGAGTGGGTGAATTATGGATATGAAATTGAATTTCGTGACAGATAAACCTAAACTTAGAGAGTCTCACAATATGAAGTGTACTCATTGAGCACTTGGGCAACGCGTTATGAATAATATAGATTATTCATAACACTTTACCGAATTAAATGAGTTAATTCGAATCGTTTAAATGGTTAAACGAAAATACATGTATTATGGGCATTTCAGTCAATTAATAATTAATGTGTATTTATATTTGATACAAAATTTGATTTGATACATATTAATTATTTGTCAAATGAGACTTTGATACATGCCATTAACATAAGTATTTGTTATTTAATGTAAATAAAAATACATATATAATAATAATCGCATTAATTAATTATTTAGATGTTTAAATGTTAAATATCTAGATAATTAAATTATATCATTATTACATAAATTTTATGCAATATATTTGATTATTATTAGTTACATGTGTCATCGTTTTATTAAGCTTAAAGTTTACAAATTGGATTTTTTAACTTAAAGGTTATTATTATTTAATTAGATTAAAAAATGACCAAATTGCCATTCTTTCTCACCCTAAGTCGGTTTTGGCCTTGTATTTAAAGTTGAAAATTTTATTTTCTTCATTCATTCACCTCCATAGCCGAATCTAATCTCCATAAAAACTCCCAAAATTTTCTTGAAGAATCAAAGAAGAAAGTGAAGAAAATCAAGAAAAAATTTAAGGAATTTAGGAAATTTGGAGGTAATATTCATAACTCTTAAACTTAGAAAACTTTTTTCTTGTTCTTGAATATCTAGAATAGTTCTAGGGTTTCTTCATTTCTTATATTTTGGGGCTTTTTGATTTGGATGATGGATTTGGAGGCTAGATGCATGTGTGAAGTTAGATTGGATAATATTATTGTAATATTAGTTCAATTTTGTCATTTGATGACTTGTTGCCATTTTAGAGTGTTATGACCACTCTTGTAACTCCTAGAATTGTTCTTGAGTTCTTCATTTGTGGTGACTTTGGTTGGTGTAACAATTAATATGATTAATGTTGAGAAAATTGGATTTAAAGCATGAAAAATGATATTTTTGGTTACCAAATCAGATCTGAAATTTCTGTGATTTTGGTGATGAAAAGTATGTTATATAAATGTATTGGATGTGTTTTGGGTATTTGAATAATTTCCGGAAATTGTTTCGGAGTTGAAATATGTGAAAATGGCGAAAAACGGTGTTACCGGGTGACTTTTGAGCCAACCGGGTGACGGCTGCCCAAACAGTGAATTGGTCACTGTTCAGGCAGCCCATGAACGTAGCACTGTTGGGGTTGACCTGCGCAGCCCTCATGTGCATTGGGTGGTCGGTTCGGTCAAAAATACATTTTATGTCATTTTACGAAAAAAAATGTTTTCGTTAAAGTTTCACGATGCTTCTTAAATATTTATGTCGTTATTTGATATTGAATAAATATGTTTAGGTGAAATATGAATAAATTATTCATATTGGATATTGAATAATTTATTCGGTAATTTAAAAAGTTTTAAAATTACGATTTCACCCGAACCGCAAGCTTCCGCTGTGCCCGCGCCAAAACCCCAACAATAACATGCTTCATCGACTTTGAAATGCAAAAATGTTCTGGAATCCTGATTATGTTTGAAATTTAACTTATTTATAAGATTCAGATAAGTGAGACCTGATAGTTGAGCTGTTAATAACGGTGTTAGCCTTGTACTTGCACTCAATGTTGGTAAAGTTGCATAAAAGCTATAGAGGGCAATGGCGTGTTTCAAAGTCTCAAGCACCAACAGTAACCCTAATGCATGAATGTGCACCAATGCATCTCATTTTAAACTATTCTGAAACCCATATCATACTGAGAATACAAGCACATAGAATGAGATCGGCTTTCCGAAAAATAGACCAGTAATGATGAATGACTTCCACAAAATAAAATCACGGAGACCATAAATGTTGTCACACTTTAAAGTCTAACTATCGGAATTTAGAGTGAGCCTCAAACAATGAAACACATTCGATAACATATCTATATAATTTCACAGTATAAAATGATAGTTGTCTTATCAGTCAAAGAACTCTATCACTGGATAAACAAAATTACACAGGGATGGAAATCATATGAATAAATAAAATAATAACATAGGTACAACAAATATGAAAAGATAGAGCAATCAATTATCGTAAGCTTCCATCAGATTGATAGATCATATTATATTTCATTATTCATTAATTGATTCAGCTACGGCAAAAAAGAATATACAAAATATTAAGTAAAATGGGCGGTAAATAGTAATATATTTTCCGCTCATCACAGTGCCACCAACCTGTCTCTGAAATCCGGGTCTAGGGGCCTCGCTATCCCACTAGCCCAATACCCAAGATCTAGGGGCATCTGTCATCCCTAGTCATGTATCTCGTGTGCACACATACCGAATTGGTTACCGTTAATTAGTTACCGATATCTGTCAATTCCATATCTGAATCAAGTTACATATGAGGTGGGTTTTTGCCCCATGCCTCCAAAATCAGACCTTTGAAATCATTTCAAGTCAATCACGAACTTTCATCACTCGGAAAAGACTTTAGCCTATACCATCTCAACCTATATACCGCTAAATCGTATACATTAATCAATAACAAACTTGTCCCAATGACGCACATCTACGCGTACTATTACAAATTCTAAAGTCATAACTTATTTCATTTACCAATCCTTTATACCCAAACCATACATATCTAATCATGTCATATATATACATACAAATACAATCCTATATATATATATATATATATAAAGTTCTCATCGCATGGGTTACTTACCTGACTTCGCTAGCACTTCAAGTCCTAGTCACATCTGTCAAAACAAATGGCGAAAATATCGTCAGAATTGCAATTTACGGTATTCTCGACTAAACTACGATAAAATCCTGGATCTTTCCGGAACAACCAAATCAAGTCTGATCTTAATATTTTTAGTTCCAGTGATCTTATAACATCATTATAGACTAACCCAATTGATCAGTTACCTTAAATTCTCGGTTTACGTATTTTTGGAAGGTCTTCCGAAAAGTTTCTGTAAACGCTACGAAAGGGTCCCGGACCCTTCGAACCTACCCGAATTTATCTAAACACTGTCTTATCATCACAGATAACTCATATCCATCATTATGATCAAAACCATTAATACACAAAAAACCAACGTTTACCAAAAACTTTCATAATCTATCAGATCACTCTAATTCGTTCTGTTTTCACTCGGATTCTACCAAATTCACATATCCAATATATTAATACTCAAACAATTAATTTTATATCATTACGCAACTCTAAAAAACCATTGGATACATCCGAATATTTAGCGGAAAACTTGAAATTTACGGATTTTTACGAGAGCTCTTACCGAGATTTCGTGGCCATATACGAACTCCAAACGATCCCATGAACGCGCTGGAATCGATGAAATTTCGATCAGAGTTATTATTCACCATGGGTCACTATTCATTAGAATCTCCCTTCCTCGTTTTGCGTGTAACCGAACACGGATTGGAAAAATCATCATCGTTATCTTATAGTACTCTCTGAGGACTTCGATTTGGCGGGTGCCTCGAGTCGTGAAACGAAATGAGGAGCCGAGATCGAATTTCTGGAAAGCTTATCCGAGTCTACAATAGGCTCCATAAGCCATTATATCAAACTATGATCTGAACAGAATACAAACTCTATGGCCATTCTAGAATGAACTCTTCAAACAAAGAAATCACAACAGATCTCTCATTCGAAGAAATCACTCAAGAACGCCATTTTTCATTCTTTAGCCAAAACCACGATTTAATATCAACATTAACCAACAAATCCTTAATTGTCCAATCAGTGCGACAAGAGACAAGCTTCCTCAGAATCTACAATAGACTACTGAGTATAACCCACTCACTGTCATACTATAAAGGTCAAACCTTTATCAAGCTCACTTTGCTTTTGCTGCACAAACAATTTGCACATCTTATGAACTATTCATAATGAAAGCATAATCAAGTTCAAAACTTGATTGTAGTAAGCCATGAACAATCTTAAATGTATGGTTCAATGTTAAGTTCCGGAAATGATATCAAATATCGCTCCCACTATAAGTAATATGATGATTTTCTTCAATAAGAAAACAACAGAATCATTAAGTATCAAATACTTTGTAAATGATTATGACATCCTATTAAACATATACGGAAGATGTCTAAGGGTCTTTTCATCTTATTAATTATGTAGTTCTATTACGGTTTATCATTCTCACATTTGACTTCAATAAGTCAAATATTTTCTACAATCGTCAACATCCAATGTTAACCACCAAGTAACAAAACAATTTTATTACTCGGGATCGTAGAAAAGATATTCTATCAAATAGAATACAATATTCCATTAAATATAATAAATGATAAATCTATCACTCGTACCTCCGAGGTACAAGTACTTTCAATTATATAACTATTATATAAAAGAAAGATTCAAATCTCAAACTTTTCAAGATTCGAATTTTCTACTATACATATCATATATGTAACTGTAGAAATAAATGGAACCTAAATTAAAGAGACAAAATAGCGTTACTGGAGCATAACCCAAAAAGCATTGAAAACCAATTCGGTAACTCTCAATATCAATGAATCAAATCATATAAGATTCGATAACTCCCACTGACCAATTCTATCATAATGGAATCGCGGAAGTTTAATATTGAGTAAGAATCTTATTCATTAAATAACTTTAGAACTAATTGCCATAAATTCATGCGTTTGATCATATCAAACATCTTCGAACATTTCAAAGACTCACAATGAATTTTATAGTTTTCAACATTTCAAATAGAATATCTTTAAACCATTCAAAATATTTTATTCGCGTTTCATAAGAAACATATTGAAAGTTCTTGAACAATTCAAGACATTCAACATGTTCTCTATTAGAAACACGTAACTAAGTCATGACAATTCATTAACCAAGTTACGGAGTAGAGAAAACTATTTAAGGCAATTTCCTATTCATTAAACTACACACATCCAATGTATTAGTTTAATAAATCGGTGGTCCAATGACGATCATTGGTTAAATGAGATTTAATCACATCCTGAATACAATATTCATTAAATGGATAAGGATATGTGGTGTGAACTCGTATCAGATCATCCTTTACCATATGGAACAAACATCTAATACTTTTATGATAAAATCTCATAAAACACAGTTATAAGTTATTTATGTCAACGGAATATTTTCTTAATGTTCATCTTTCATCAATGACACTACTAGTCATATTAAAATATGTAACAACTATTTATACAGAACAAGTAACTATCCAATAGTCACAAGTTCTCATATCAAATATCAAAACAGTCATTAAATATTATTTTAATTAATTAGACGGAGATCCGGTATCCAATACCTATAGCTGTCGTATTATGAGAATCGAAATTCTCTATACACAACTATACGCATCTCCTTTCTTGAGCTTTATAATTTGCGTTCAATTATTCACAACAATTGTAAATGATTGATTAGCAAATTGTGTCAGACACGCGACTTCTAAAAGTCACTAAAAGCCCAGAAATGTCATTAAAAGATAAACAAACACTTAAGGGGTTTTCTTAATGCCAGTCAAGAATCTCGAGACATGAACTGATTCGTGTCAATTCTTACTGCATAAGAAACAGTTCTAACTAGACTATTATATCCTAAACCAGATATCTATTTAGATTACCTAATCGTCACTTAGAAACTAAGTCACAAACCATCTTGATTTTCAAGAAAATCGGAACAACAGTTCCCGATGGTTTCACTAATCTAACAATATCTAAATCTACTGTCTTTCTAGAACCAATTCTAGAACTACGCAACCATAAGTAAAGTCAGAAAACCTATATATTCAATTAATATACTATGCATTGGATTAGAAATGTAAATCTATAACCAATATAAAATAAAGGAAAACTAAAACAGTAAATTCCAAAATATTACACACTGCTTAAGTTATGGATTTTAAACTCAGCAGTGTCTCCCACTACTTTACGTAATACCGTAATCCCCAATGGACAACATAAATTCAATAATCAAATCGAATCCATAGTGAGAGTAGGATCCCATGAATATATTTCGACTCACAGCTTTGGCACGATCTCGCCTACGTATATTCACTAGGTAGACAACTCATTGTCAATCACTCACCAGTTACTCATGATTTTGGTCCTGACCGTTTCTCGCTGTGACAACTTTGGCACGTTCATGGGGAGACGTATCAAGGCTACACTTGTCAATGACAAACTCAAGCTACCAGTGTAGTCCTGACAGCTTTGGCACGTTCAGGATTTCCACTTTCACTTGAATTTATCCAGTATCAATATACAACCGGTATGGATAATATGTTGGGGTTGGTACTCAGAGCGCCAATCCCGGTTGTATTTCTTTATGAATACTTCTGTAAAACGTTATTATTATGAATAATATATGCAGTTTCTATAATATAATGTATCTTTTAATATGGTAAAGACGTAATGACCTTAGAATGACTAGTCATAGTACTGTTGCAAAAGCGTCGCAACTGACATTGAGTTGTATCATGACGTTGTCATTCTCAGACAGTTCCTGGTCAAGGTTTACACTACTTGGTCAGTAAAGTAAACCCATTGAGACCGGTACATGTCGTATACTGGAATATATGATTCCAATGGTTTCTCAATCAACCATAAGTCTTGGAGACTGGTATAGACGTGTAGGGTTTATAGAGGATAAACACTGAACGACTCACCGAAGATTCTTAATGGATGGTTCACCAACATCAATAAGAATCTTATCGGGTTGAGTAGCACTTGTGATTCTTCGACTTGAGACCCACTGTGGGCGCATGAGACATCTTCCACACTTAGATGGCAGTCACAGTCCCCCGATCTTTAGATCAGACCTCCGCATGTTCGTTAGGTGTGGATAGATCCTCAGGGTGTCCTATGTGTATCGAGATAGGATCCGTCAGTTTTGTGTATAAGAGCATAGGTAGTCCATATGATTAGCAATCGGATAAAAAACCATGGGCCTGTGTTACAATTTAGAAGTTAGTTCTAAATGTTCTTTTTGAGATTGCTAATAGAATAGTCGACTGGATAATCCCTATAGAGATTTGACGTTTACATCTATATCTCTGGGATTTATCCGGATACCTGTGACGGAGGAATTATACATTTGCCATGACCTCGACCTGTATGATTCAGCGAGATTATCCGTGATCGTCATAATTTACGGGTGGAATAAATTATGGACACGAAATTGGATTTCGTGACGGATATGCCTGAATCTAGAGAGTCTCACTAATGAAATATACTCGTAGAGCACTAGAGTAACTTTTATGAATAATATTGATTATTTATAAATTCGTTTAAAGGTTAAACGCAAAATACATGTCTAGGGACCCGATAGTCGTTTCGTTAATTCTTATGTATTTGCATTTAATGTTATATTAATTCAAATACACATTAATTAATTGTCAAATTGAGATATTGACTAATATTATAAAAATATATATATATATATATTTGATATTTATTGTAAATATAATACATATATTTAAATATTTGTATTTAATTCATTAATTAATTATTAATTGTTAAATTATTAAATTAATTAAAATATAAATATCTTAAAGTTACAATATTTATTTAATGACTTGAGTTGCCTTTGTTGACTTGTTATAAAGTTATTAAAGTTGTAATGATTAAATATAACAAGTTGATAAAGCTAATTAAATGAAATAAAAATTGAGAAAAATATCTAGATATTTTCTACACAAAATTTGGCCAAGGCCATATTTTTGTTGAGTATATATTGTTTGTTTCATTTTTATGGTTTGATAAGTTTAAAACATACAAAAAGAAACACAAAAGAGTTGAGAGCAAGTTTGAAGGCCAAAGAGAAAAAGCCTTGGAAAATCTAGCTTTTGTAAGTTTTTTCTTTAAACCTTCAACATGGAAATTGTTTCTAAGTACCTTAGTACCATTTTGTGATGCTTTGATGTTCTTTCTACTCTTAAAGTTTGTGTTTTTTGTTTGAGAACTTGGATGAAAGTTTTTATGCATGTTAAAGGCCTTGAAATGGTTTCATAGGTTTGCTTATGATTCTTTAGAAATCAAAGTTGCTAATCTAGAGTTGTTGACCACTCTTAAATGACCTAGATTTGTTCTATATTTGTTTCATTGTGGTGAGGCTTGATTGTAATGAAAGAAAATGATTGAAACATTGGATTTTGTTAATTGGTTTAATTTGTCCAATTTGGTGAAATTGAAAAATTAGGGTTAAGACCACTTCCAAATTTGGGGTTTTTCATTTATGTTGTGTATTTGGATATGTATATGATACATATAAAATCTTATGTTGATTGGATGTGTTTTGAACATGTAAAGTGCAAAATGCACACTTTGTAATTTTGGTGAGGCTCTCGGCCTTATGGCATAATTTTGGGGTTTTTGTTGCAAATTGTATTGACATTTGGGACATGTTAATTCATCTTAGAAATGATTAGAATCATTCAAAATTATTTTGAACAATTTCGGACTAAATGAACAAAATGCTAAGTATATGGGTAATTCGGTAAGTACATAAAAATTGATTTCTTGTGTAATATTTCATAATTTGATAATTAGACAATTAAATAAATAAGTTTATTTAATTGATCCGAGAAAAAGTTTTGAAATCGAAAAATTTTGATTTTCCACTATTCCGCTGCGTTACCGGATTTCCGCAATAAAACCCCTTCAAAATGGTATCGAGCGAGTCTGATTCTAGGCCCCCTAATATGATTAGCCCTTTAATTCAATGTTTAATCATGTTTTCTTAACTTTATACATGCATGTTTTAATCTAATTTGATTAGATTTAGGGTGTATGACACTTAGCGAAAAATCCCTAATTAATAAGGTTAAATGTAATTATGTATTTGATGCATGTTATGTGGTCCGTCTTGTCAATACGATTATAAATATTTCTCTGTGACTACATCTGAGACCGTGCCTCTGCTGTGAGGGTGTAGCCGATAGAGATTTATTTATACCAGATGTATATCATATACTAGATAAATTCAACGCGAAAGCGGGATCCTGAACGTGCCCTAACTGTCAGGGTTACGCAAGTAACTTGAGTTTATCATTGACGAGTTTAACCTTGGTACGTCTCCTTGTGGGTCTGCCTTAGCAGCGACAATGAGAAACGACCAGGACCGGAAACCCAGGAGTCACTTGTGAGTGATTGACAAATGAGTTGTCTACCTGATGAATATACGTAGGCGAGACCGTGCCTCTACTGTGAGCAGAAATATATTCACGGGATCCACTTTTCACTATTTATATTTAATTTAATTATTAAATCTTTTTATTCTGTTTGGGGATTACAATATTGCATGATTTAGTGGGAGGGGCATTTTTAGATTAAAAATCATGATCTAGTTTATGCTTTTGATATTATATGAAACTGCTTAAATTTTCTGCTAACCGTTTTTCGTGATCTATATGATAGATTTGCGATGGCGACACCATCCACTAATCAATTTTCGCGTATGCTTGATGCGAACAAACTTAAAGGCGCTGATAACTTCGCCGATTGGGATCTGGATTTGAGGATTGTCCTCGATTCCGAGGTTGGGATATGTTCTTGAGGGTCCACTGCCCCTTGCTGTGGCAAGGACGCTACACAACCGGAAGAACGCGAAGTCTTCCAAGCTTGGAAGGATGATGATTTAAGGTTAAATCATACATCTTAAGTTCGCTTTCACCGGGACTCAAGAAACAATATTTGGCATGTCAGATGCTTATACTATGATGACACGATTAAGACAATCGTTTGAGAACCAAGAACAAGTTTTGTTCATAAGGTCGCAATGGAACTGTTCCATGTGCGATTGGATGAGGGGCAAGTTGTTAGCCCCATGTTCTTCAGTTGATCGATTTGATCGATCAACTGAGGCAACATAATCTCATTCTGATGACATTCTCGGTAGGAGTGTCATTCTTGGTTCGCTCCCAGCTTCTTATCGCCAGTTTGTGATGTACTTCAATATGAACAGGATTATCTGCACCTACTAAGAGCTGCATAGGATGTTGCTCACGACGGAAGAGGACCTCAAGAAGGGAGTACCGAATCGCCCTCCGAGACCTACTTCTCTTTCTGCTTCTTCCCAGGCCTGGCCAAAGGGAAAGAAGAAGAAGGGTCTCGGTCCTCAACCAAAGGCAAAGATAGCAAAGCCCAAGAGGGCTTCTGAAGACAAGTGCCATCACTGCAGTAAGGTCGGGCACTGGAAAAGGAACTGTCCTGACTACATTGCCCAGCTGAGGAGGGAGAGAGCATCTACATCATGTACATTTATTTTTCCAGTTATTGATTTATCTTTTGCTTGTGAAGCCGTTACATCCAACTAGATTTTAGATTCTGCTTGTCTCATTCACATTTGCAATTCGTTGCATGTGCTGAAGGAAAGTAGAAGACTGAAGCCTGGAGAGATGCAGTTGCGATTCGGGAGTGGGACTCTCTGGATGCAGTTGCAGTGAGAGTATGCGAGATCTCATTGCCGAATTAACACTTTTGTTAAATGACTGTCATTTTGTACCAGATGTGTAGCTAATATTATATCACTTTTTGTTTTGGATACATAAGGCTTCGTATAAATATTAAGAACTGTTATTTGTATTTATATGATAAATAATATTCAGATCCTTTGTTTGTCCAAACCAGCATGGTGATTATACATTGCAAACTTCAAAAGATATTTTAAATACTGGAGTTAATAAACGTAGTTTACTTGTTAATAATACTGAACTTTGGCACATGCGACTAGGTCATATAAGCGTTAAACGTCTTACCCAATTGGTTAGGAATGGTTTGATACCAGATCTCACCATTGAATCCTATCCAACTTGTGAATCGTGTATTCAGGGCATAAGATGACCAAGCCCCATTTTCTGGTGTTTGACACCGCGCCACTAACTTACTGGAACTCGTACATTCTGATGTATGTGGTCCACTAAGTCAGACTGCTCACAGTGGTTATTCGTACTTTGTTACCTTTACCGATGATCTGTCACGGTACGGTTATGTCTATTTGATGCGACATAAATCGAAAACCTTTGAAAAGTTCAAAGAGTTCCAAATGAAGTAGAAAAACAAACTGGTCAATATATTAAATGCCTTCGATCCGATCGAGGCGGCGAATATATTAGTAGTGAGTTCATGGATTATATGAAGGAGAATGGATTCTCGCTCAATATACTCCTCCAGGTACTCCACAACACAATGGAGTGTCTGAGAGGAGCAATCGGACTTTATTGGATATGGTCCGATCGATGTGAGTTTCACAGATTTGCCCTATTATTTATGGGGCTACTCTCTTTTAACAGCTGCACATCTTTTGAATGAGATTCCTTCAAAAGCTGTTCCTACGACACCGTATGAGATATGGTTCGGTAGGAGACCAAATCTTAGTTACATTAAGGTTTGGGGTTGTCCTGCTTATGTCAGGGTGACTCAGTAAGATAAGCTTTCACCTCGAGGGAAAAAGTTTAGGTTTGTCGGATATCCTTCGAATACAAGGGGATATATGTTCTATGATACCGAGCATCGAAATGTGTTCATAGCTCGCTTCGCAAAATTTCTAGAAGTAGAATTTTTGTCAGAAGGTGGTAATCATAGACAGGTTGAACTTGATGAAGTCGAACCTGAAAACGACGAACCAACGAAGGAACCTGAAGTTCAAGTAGATGAAGGACCTTCAACACACACACTCCGTAGGTCAGAAATGGTATCTAGACCTCCTGAACGCTTGTATTTGATACAAGAAAATAGTCTAGATATTCTTTTAGTTGAATAGACTGATCCTTTCACCTATAGAGAATCGATGTTGGACATCGACTCCATGAAATGGAAAAGTGCCATGAAATCCGAGTTAGACTCAATGCATGAGAATCAAGTTTGGGACTTGGTTCCGCTTCCCGAATGAATTATTCCTATCGGTTGTAAATGGGTTTACAAGAGGAAGCGCGGGCCTGACGGTAAGGTTGAAACTTACAAGGCCTGACTGGTAGTAAAAGGTTACACGCAGCGAGATGGCGTCGACTACGATGAAACTTTTTCACCAGTAGCAATGGTTAAGTCTATTCGGATTTTGCTTTCTATAGTTGCGTATCATGACTACGAGATTTGGCAAATGGATGTCAAAACGGCTTTTCTGAATGGATTTCTTGATGAAGAAATCTATATGGAACAGCCGGAAGGTTTTGCATACAGCGAAAACTCGGGTATGGTATGTAAGCTTAAGAAGTCCATTTATGGATTTAAATAAGCTTCACGAAGTTGGAATCTTCGATTCGATGAGATTATTAGATCGTCTGGTTTTCTCAAGAATTCGGAAGAATCCTGTGTGTATCAGAAGGCCAGTGGGAGCATGGTCATATTTTTAGTCCTATATGTTGATGACATTCTAATCATTGGGAATGATTTAGGTATGTTACAAAGCGTCAAAGCGTACCTCTGTAAGAATTTCTCCATGAAGGACCTGGGAGAAGCTTCCTATGTTTTAGGGATAAAACTTTATAGAGATAGACAAAGGAGGCTGATTGGGTTATCCCAATCAACGTACATAGATAAGATCTTGGAACGTATAATTTTGGTAACTGTAAGACATCAAATATACCGTTCAGACATGGGATTCATCTTTTAAAAAAGATGAGTCCACAAACAGAAGATGAGAAGGTTAGAATGTCTAACCAACCTTATGCTTCGTGTTTGAGTAGCATAATGTATGTCATGTTATGTACGAGGCCTGATATCAATTTCGCTGTTAGCGTAACTAGTAGATATCAGTCCAATCCAGGTAATGACCATTGGATGGCCATTAAACATATCCTCAAGTATCTTAAAGGTACTAATGATAAGTTAATAATTTATGGAGGAAACGAACTGCAAGTTAACGGGTATACGGATTCCGATTTCCAATCGGATCCCGGTGATAGAAATCTGGATTCGTATTTACCCTTAACGGAGGTGTAGTTTATTGGAAGAGTTCCAAACAGGGATCAACAGCAGATTCCACCACTGAGGCGAATATATATGCAGCGCTTCTGAAGCTGCAAAGGGCTGTGTGGATAAAGAACTTTGTCACATAATTGGGAGTTATCCCAAGTATCGAGAATGCGATTCGTTATACTGTGATAATACTGGAGCCATTGCGCAAGCAAAGGAACCGAGGGTGCATCAGAAGTCGAAGCATGTGGAACGCAAGTACCACATCATTCGAGAGATTGTGTCGCGATGGGATATTGTCGTGTGCAAGGTACCGAGTAAAGATAATGTAGCAGACCCGCTGACGAAGGCCATACCTCCGAAGTTGTTTGATAAACATGGAGTCGATGGGTATTAGATACAATCGTTATTGGCACTAGAGCAAGTGAGAGTTTTTGTTGGGGTTGGTGCTCAGAGCGCCAATTCCCGCGTTGTATTCTTTATGAATACTTCTGTAAAATGTTATTAACTTATTATTATGAATAATATATGCAGTTTCTATAATATAATGTATCTTTTAATATGGTAAAGACGTAATAACCTCAGAATGACTAGTCATGGTACTGTTGCAAAAGCGTCGCAACTGACATTGAGTTGTATCATGACGTTGTCATTCTCAGACAGTTCCTGGTCAAGGTTTACACTACTTGGTCAGTAAAGTAAACTCGTTGAGACCGGTACATGTCGTATACTGGAATATATGATTCCAATGGTTTCTCAATGAACCATAAGTCTTGGAGATTGGTATAGACGTGTAGGTGTTTATAACGGATAAACACTGAACGACTCACCGAAGATTCTTAATGGATGGTTCACCAACATCAATAAGAATCTTATCGGGTTGAGTAGCATTTGTGATTCTTCGACTTGAGATACCACTGTGGGCGCATGAGACATCTTCCACACTTAGATGGCAGTCACGTCACCGATCTATTTAGATCAGACCTCCATCTGTCGTTGGGTGTGAATAGATCCTTAGGGTGTCCTATGTGTATCGAGATATGATCCGTCAGTTTTGTGTATCAGAGCATAGGTAGTCCATATGATTAGCAATCAGATAAAAACCATGGCCCCGTGTTACAATTTAGAAGTTAGTTCTAAATGTTCTTTTTGAGATTGCTAATAGAATAGTCGGCTGGATAATTCCTATAGATATTTGACGTTTACATCTATATCTCTAGGATTTATCCGGATACCTGTGACGGAGGAATTATACATTTGCCATGACCTCGACCTGTATGATTCAGCGAGATT
>SKCR01007665.1:0-24511 GCA_019454045.1 Zanthoxylum bungeanum | reverse complement strand
TGAAGGAGTCTGAAAAAGAACTCCAAAAGGGGGGCAGCGCGAGGCGCACTTTACATCGACCTCTCAGAGGCCAAAGGCTGGGCCCAAAGCTACTGGAGGGGTGAGGAGAAGAAACATAAGAAAAGGCTAAAGGCAAGTCGACAAAAGCTTCTGGGAAGCCAAGGGACAAATCTCAAGATGTCCCTGCCTCAACTCGGCAAGAAGGGTCACTGGAAACGTGACTGCCGAATGGGCAAAAGACACAAGGAGGATATCAAGGCAGCAAGCACTAGCCTCTGGTATGTTTATTATTGAGATAAATATGACTACTTCTAGTTTTAAAAATTGGATTTTTGATTCTGGTTGTGCTGCTCATATTGTACTGATTTGCAGGATCTGCAGGATAGCATGATGCTGACTTCAGGGGAGATTGACCTACGAGTCGGAAACGGAACTCCAGTTGCTGTTTTGGCTGTAGAGACTTTTGTTTTGGAATTGCCCCGGGGCATATGCTTAAACTTTTGAACTGTATTATATATACCTATTTGACTAGGAATATCATATCTGTATCTTTGTTAACCCAGCAAGGGTACACTTTTGTATTTAGAAACAAGGGTGTTATTTATATAAAAGATGCAGAAATTTGCACTGCTGTAGCAAATAATGGCCTTTATATTTTGAATATAAATGAATCTCCTAAAAAAACAACACAAAGGCTCAAAAGGAGTAATCTAAAAGATGAAGCTTACATGTGGCATTGTCGTCTAGGACACATAAACAAGACTCGCATATCCACACTTTCGAAGAGTGGGTACTTGGACGGATTTGATCTTAATTCATATGATGTCTGCGAATCTTGTCTTTTAGGCAAAATGCCTAAATCACCTTTTAGTAAAGGTGAACGTGCCACAGAACTGTTAGCCCTCGTTCATAGTGACGTATGTGGGCCCAATGTCTAGCCAGGCTAGAGGTGGATATCATTACTTCATAACCTTTACGGATGATGCATCTCGTTATGGTTATGTGTATCTAATGAGACACAAGTCGGAACTTTTGAAAAATTCAAAGAGTTTCGACACGAAGTAGAAAAACAAACAGGCAAGAGTATTAAAACATTGCGGTCGGACCGTTGTGGCGAATACTTATGTTATGAGTTTCAAGATTACTTGAAAGAAAATGGTATTCTTTCACAGTGGACTCCTCCTGGAACACCGCAATTAAACTGTGTCTCTGAACGGAGAAACCGTACCTTGTTAGACATGGTAAGGTCGATGATGAGTCGCACTGAGCTACCTATATCCTTCTGGGGATACGCTTTAAACAGTGCAGTACTTATTTTGAATAAGGTTCCGTCAAAGTATGTTGAACAGACTCCATTTGAGATATGGACATGGAGGAAACCAGGTTTCTCTTTCCTGAAGATTTGGGGATGTTGGGCATATGTTAAACGTTTGGAAGGTACCAAACTAGAACCCAAATCAGATAACTGCTAGGATGAAGGATGGGACATCAGTCCGAGAGCATGTCTTAAGGATGATGACTTATCTCAAAACTGCTGAACCCATGGAGCTCGTATTGACGAGCGTAGCCAGGTGACCATGATCATGGAAACTCTTCCGAAGAGTTTCTTGCAGTTTAAGAGCAACTATGTTATGAACAAGTTGACTTTTACTTTGACCCAACTGCTAAATGAGCTCACCCATTACGAGTCCATGCTGGTGGATCCTCGTAAATCCAGTGCAGAGGCAAATGTTGCCGAATCTTCTAAATCTGCAAAGAAAAGAAGAAAGGCACTGGAAGGCTAAAGGTAAATCCATGAAAAAGAAGAACAAGAAAGGCTTCAAGGATTCCAAGCCCAAAGGAAAATGTTTCCATTGCGAAAAATAATGGGCAATGGAAAAGGAACTGTCCTAAATACCTTGCTGAGCTAAAGGAGAAAAATGAAACATGTAACTATGATTTACTCGTTATTGAATCTCTATTGGTGGAGGATGACAAATCCGCTTGGATTATTGATTCCGGGGCCACTAACCATGTTTGTTCTTCTTTACAACAACTACATGATTCATAGAGGGACCTTGCTTAAGGTGATCACACCATGAGGGTCGGGATAGAGGATGCTGTTTCAGCAAGAGTAGTGGGAGTTTCGAGTTTAAAATTTATTCAGAACTTATATGTGTTAAGATCGTTAACACATAACTCACTGCTCAACACTGAAATGTTTAAGGTTGAAAAACCTAAAACAAAACAGCAAAATATTTCTCACGATGACACATATCTATGGCATCTTAGACTTGGTCACATCAGCCTTGACCGGATAAATAGATTGATAAAGGATGGAGCCTTAAACCAGCTAAAGCTCAGGACTTTACCAGTTTGTGAATCTTGTTTAGAAGTAAAAATGACCAAGAGACCTTTTACTGGAAAAGGTATAAGAGCTAGTCAACCACTAGAGCTGATACATTCGGACGTTTGTGGACCGATGAATGTAAAAGCCCAGGTGGTTATGAATACTTCGTCACATTCATTGACGATTATTCAAGATATGGGTATGTCTACCTAATGCATCACAAATCAGATACCTTTGAAAAGTTCAAAGAGTATCGTGCTGAGGTTGAGAACCAATTAGGTAAGACAATCAAAACTCTACGATTGGATCGTGGAGGAGAATACCTCGACAGAGACTTCAAGGAATTCTTAGTTGAGCACGAGATAGTATCCCAGCTCACAGCACCTGGAACACCACAACAAAATGGTGTTGCAGAAAGGAGAAATCGAACCCTAATAGAAATGATGAGATCTATGTTTAGTTACAGCTCACTACCTAGTTCATTCTAGGGATATGGACTGCAAATCGCAATGTATATCCTTAATGTAGTTCCATCTAAGTCTGTTCCTAAGACTCCCTTAGAGTTGTGGAATGGTCAGAAGCTAGTTTACGACATTTCCGCATATGGGGGTGTCCAACACATGTGCTGAAGAATAAGACTACAAAGCTGGAACCACGTTCTCAGGTGTGCCTATTTGTAGGCTACCCAAAGGAAACTATGGGAGGATTCTTCTACAGTCCCGATGATAACAAAGTATTTGTATCGATAAATGCTACGTTTCTAGAGGAGGACTACATGAGGGAGTTAAAACCTCGTAGTAAAATGTTACTCGAGGAGTTACTTACTGGTTTGACCAACGCGCCATCGTCAACAAAAGTTGACAAATATATAGCACTTTCGACATCTGATAGTCAGATACTTCCAAGTCAGAATGATCTACCACCCAGATGTAGTGGGAGGGTTGTACGACAACCTGATCGCTACTTAGGGGTTGGAGAGGCACAAGTTGTCACCTCCAGCGATGGTGTAGATGATCCATTGACCTACAGTAGTGCAATGGATGATCCTGACAAAGAAGAATGGCTCAAAGCCATGAACCTGGAGATGGAGTCGATGTACTCCAACTCAGTCTGGGAACTTGTAGACCAACCTGATGGAGTGAAGCCCATAGGTTGCAAGTGGATCTACAAGAGGAAGAGGGGATCTGATGGAAAGGTACAAACCTTCAAAGCTAGACTAGTGGCCAAGGGTTATACCCAGAAAGAGGGAGTTGACTATGAGGAAACTTTCTCGCCAGTAGCTATGCTAAAATCCATCCGCACTCTTCTATCCATAGCCGCATATTATGACTATGAAATCTGGCAAATGGACGTCAAGACTGCATTCTTGAATGACAATCTTGATGAAAGTATCTATATGATACAACCAGAAGGGTTCACGCCCAAGGTCAAGAGCAAAAAGTTTGCAAGCTGCAAAGGTCCATTTATGGACTCAAGCAGACATCTCGATCTTGGAATATAAGGTTTGATACAATGATCAAGTCTTATAATTTTGAGCATAATGTTGATGAGCCTTGTGTATACAAGCGCGTCATTGACGGGAAGGTGGTTTTTCTTGTCTTATACGTTGATGACATCTTACTCATTGGGAATGATGTAAGAATATTATCAGACGTAAAAAACTGGCTAGCTGAGCAATTCCAAATGAAAGATTTGGGAGAGGCGAGTTATGTTCCTGGGATCCAGATAATTCGAGATCGTAAGAAACGAGTGTTAGCTATGTCTCAGGCATCCTACATCGATAAGATCCTTGTGCGATTCAGGATGCAGAATTCCAAGAAAGGCAATCTACCTTATCGGCATGGAATTCATTTGTCGAAGGAACAGTCTCCTAAGACACCTCAGGGCATTGAGGAAATGAGACATATCCCATATGCCTCAGCAGTTGGTAGTCTCATGTATGCCATGTTATGCACGAGACCGGACATCTGTTTTACAGTGGGAGTAGTCAGTAGGTTTCAGTCAAATCCGGGATTGGATCACTCGGTGGCTATGAAACACATTCTCAAATATCTTAAGAGAACGAGAGATTATATGCTAGTATATTTCGGTGAGGATATGATCCTAAGAGGATATACAGACTCTGATTTTCAGACAGATGTTGATTCCAGGAAATCAACATCTGGATCAGTGTTCACCCTAGGTGGTGGGGCTATTGTATGGCGGAGCATAAAGCAATCTTGCATTGCCGACTCCACCATGAAGGCTAAATATGTAGCGACCTGTGAAGCAGCTAAGGAAACAGTCTGGCTCCGTAAATTCTTAGGAGATCTGGAAGTTGTTCTGGATATGGATACACCACTCACCCTCTATTACGATAATAGTGGAACGGTGGCAAACTCCAAAGAACCAAGAAGCCACAGGATGGGAAGCAAATAGAGGGAAGTTTAAAGAACCTAGCTGACCCGTTTACAATGACCTTGTCGGCTAAAGTGTTTGAAGGTCACCTAGATGGTCTAGACTTACGTGACATGTCCCATTTGCTCTAGCGCAAGCGGGAGATTGTTGGGATGTATGCCCTAGAGCTACATGTGATGTAAACGGCTTCATGTGTTTAGAAATAAAAGGATGCATTATTCATTTATCTAATTGTTTGTTCAATATCGCATATTATATATCTTCATAAATACCGTAGATTACTTATGTACCTTCAGACTTGGTGTATGAATGTCATGCACCAGATGATTTTAGACTGAAGTTAGTAATCTTAAATAGTCCATAGAAAGCAAACAAACCGGGTACTTTGTTTGTGGTTTATCTATAGCTGTGGTCCATTCTATATTTGGATGACGATCTTAATCCGGATCGTCCATGTAGAGACATGAGAATGAAGGCACCTTATATGATGTGATCATATAGGACTGGGCCTAGATAGAAATGACATTCTTATAATATCCGTTAAACAAAGAAAGTCATTTCGATCTACTTGATGGTCATATATAGATTGATCTTAATCCTGAGTATACTACGAACTCCTGCATAACAGGTTGTGTCCTTTGATTTACAAAGGTGAAGTTGGTGTAGCAATCCCGACCAATAACTACGTACTTTGGGGGCATAGTCTGTTATGTAGCTGGGAACGTTTTACATAGACATGGAATTCACTCCTTCTTGCGAGAAGTAGATGAATATCTCTCTTAAGGGTTGATTCGGTACTTGAACGATTAGAGCGCTCAAGTCTTTCTATTACGAATAGAAAGATTAATATTCATAACAGTTATGAATGAATCGTTCGTTAGAGAATCAAGATAAAATAATTAGAGGGGTATAACGGACATTATGACCCGGCTCTAATTACGAGATATTTGTGAAGGATCAATTCGTATGCAATGATTATATCGGTGGACACCGACTTTATTCGGCCTTATATTTCATCTACGGCGACGAGAGTGCAACTTCGGGTTTTTAGTGGAATAACCCGGAGTTAATAATTCGTAATATTTAATTAAGATCTTAATTAATATTTCGAGATTATTGGAGCTCAGAACCGTAGGTCCACTTGGTCCCCGTGCTAGCTCGATTTACTATAGCGGAGATAATATAATTGGATGGTCCAATTAAATACTCACAAAAGGAATAAATATTATTAATATGATTAATAATAATTATATCACACATGAGACTTTATATTAAAAGTTAATATAAAGTATTGATAATTATATATGATAATTATTAAATTAGAACATTAAATTATATATGATAAAATTTAATAAGGCTAAGGATTATTACAAGGTATGATTCCTTATTGGATAAGGAATATGATTTGTTTGTTTTGGAAACAAAATCAAATCCTAATTGTCCCCTACCTTGGCCGAATTTTTGGAGTCATATTAAGGATAAGATTTGTTTGTTTTGGAAACAAAATCAAATCCAAATTAAATCCCCCTTAGCCGAAAATTTGGAGTCCTAAAGGGAGTAGGATTTGTTTATTTTGGAAGCAAAATAAAACAAGGATTCCTAATCCCCCCTTGGCCGAATTTCAAGAGCAATAAGAGACTAGTGGTTGATTTGTTTAATGAAACGAATTAACCATAAGTATAAAAGAAAAATTATGATTTAATTTTTCTGATCCAATAAATTAAAAACCCTAGCCTCCATCTCTTTCTTCAAGCTCTCAAGAGTTGAGAATTTTCTTTGAAGAACCTGAAATTAATTCGGTGTGTGTGATTATTCTCTAAACCGTTTAGAGATTAATTTGTGAGTGTAGCCCACACTACTCTCCGTTGGCAACGAGACATAGCTCGGAAGATCGAATGGTGGATCCGAATATCTTAACATGGTTCACGGCAAAAGCAAAATTAATCCAGCAGTTCACGCATTCAAAGTATCACATGGTCGCATGATGAATCATAATATATATATTGATTCATGTTTAAAGTACTGGATTATTATCATGTGGCGCACATGATATATTGCACATATATGATATGCGGCAATATATGTTTACGTATTACACATGTTGTCATATGGCTCCATTTAGTGCATAACATGCGTACGTGTTTTTGTTGAAAAGAACGCATGGGAGTTGAACAGCCACAAGGCTGTATGTGCGAATTAATCAACTTGTTTTGGTGCATGCGTGTGTTGCATGTCTTAATATGAATTCCGCAGTGATTCGGGTTTTTTGGGGAAATACTTTGGGGACTGTTTCGGGGCTATTCCAGGGCTGAAATTTTGTCCAAAATTTCAGTGAAATCACTGGTGTAATTCGGCCAAGCAAAGAGGAGAGCAGAAAAAATTTTGAAGTTCGGTCCGTGAGCCAAATCGCTTCCGCTGCGCGAGGGAAGGCGTTTCCTACACAATCGAGTCATCATTGTATAGGCATCTGACATGCCATAATACTGTTTCTTGAGTCCCAGAGACAATGAACTAAGGATGTATGATTTAACTCTTAAATCATCATTCTTCCAAGTTACAAAAACTTGGTGTTCCTCCTCCGTAGCATCCGCGCCAACAGCAAGGGGCAACAGACCCTCAATAACGTATCCCAATTTCTCGGAATCGAGGACAATCCTCAAATCCAATTCCCAATCTGCAAATTTATCAGCGCCTTTGAGTTTGTTCGCATCAAGCATACGCGCAAACTGAGTTGTGGATTGTGCCGCCATCGTAAATCTGATTTGTGGATTGTGCCGCCATCGTAAATCTATCATATAGATCACGAAAAAACGGTTAGCAGAAATTAAGCAGTTTCATATAATACCAAAAGTATAAAATAGATCATGGATTTTTAATCTAAAAATGCCCCTCCCACTAAATCATGCAATACTGTAATCCCCAAACATAATACAAAGATTTAATATTTAAATTAAATACAAATAGTGAAAAGTGGATCCCGTGAATATATTTCAGCTCACAGCAGAGGCACGGTCTCGCCTACGTATATTCATCAGGTAGACAACTCATTTGTCAATCATTCACTAATGACTCATGGGTTTCCGGTCCTGGTCGTTTCTCGTTGTCGCTGCTAAGGCAGGCCCACAAGGAGACGTACCAAGGTTAAACTCGTCAATGATAAACTCAAGTTACTTGCGTAACCCTGACAGTTAAGGCACGTTCAGGATTCCGCTTTCGCTTGAATTTATCTAGTATCTAATATACATCCGGTATAAATAAATCTATATCGGCTACACCCTCACAGCAGAGGCACGGTCTCAGATGTAGTCACGGAGAAATATTCATAAACCGTATTGACAAGATGGACCATATAACATGCATCAAATACATAATTAAATTTAAACCTTATTAATTAGGGATTTTCCGCTAAGTGTCATACACCCTAAATCTAACCAAATTAGATTATAATAAGCATGTATAAAGTCAAGAAAACATGATTAAACATTGATTTAATTAAGGCTAATCATTTTAGGGGGCCTAAAATCAGACTCGCTCTGATACCATTTTGTAAGGGATTCTCGGGTCGGGCGCAGCGGAAACTTGGGTCGAGCTGAAATCGTATTTCAAAACTTTTTCAAAATACCGAGTAGATTATTCAATATCTAATATGAATAATCTATTCGGATTTCACCTAAACCCAAAATTAATTACTCATGTGTATGATCCAATCAGATGAAGTAATAATCCGACCACAAAAGGCCCTTTGTCCAACCACATTAGGTCCGACCAGACGAGGTCCGACCACATTAGTGCCGACCACATTAGGTCCGACCAGACGAGGTCCGACCACATTAGTGCCGACCACATTAGGTCCGACCAGACGAGGTCCGACCATATACGTGCCGACCACATTAGGTCCGACCAGACGAGGTCCGACCACAAACGTGCCGACCACATTGGGTCCGACGACAGTCAAACAGAAGAGTATTTTACATGCATCATATACAAATCCAAATACTCAACATAAATGAAAAGCCAAAAGGTGGTACAAGGTCAGAAACTTGAAACCAACACTTAAATCAAGTTTCTAAAACACCATTACAAGCCTCACCACAATGAAATAATTATAGAACAATTCTAGGTCATCTAAGAGTGGGTCAATAACTATAGAATGGCAACTAGTTTCTTAAACCATCAATAGAATACTTATTAACTTATTAGTAACATTCTATGATCTTTATACATGCTCAACCCTTTCCATAAACTTCCATTCTCCAAAAATACATAGAATAAAGAATAGAAAAACATAAGAACATCACAAGATGAAGACCACAACAAGAGGAACATTTTTCTCTCTAATGGCAAGTTGGAAATACTTACTACATTCCAAGCTTTTCCTTGTTTTTGCTTTTCTTTCTCTCAAGCTTCTATGTCTTCTTTCAATGGAGTTTTAGGTAAAGTGTGAAAAGGTTATTAAACCCTAAATGAATCAAAACAATATATACTTGCTCACATTTTGCCTTGGCCGAAAATTGCCTAAGGAAATTAACAAGAAATTTGTTTTAATTTCATTTGATTTTCAACTTGCAACTTGATTAAATGATCATTACATTTTAATGATAAATTCAACCAAGTCAACAATTTCAACTTAGCCATTAAAACAAATATCATAACTTTAAAATATATATACTTTAATTAATTTAATCATTTAACAATTAAATAATCAATTAATTAATTAAATACAAATATATTAAATATATGTATAATATTTACATTAAATATTAAATACATATACTCATTTATGATATTAGTCAAATATCTCATTTTGACAATTAATTAATGTGTATTTGAATTAATCAAGTATTAAATGCAAATACACAAAAATTAAGGAAATGACTATCGGGTCCCATCACAAGTATTTTGCGTTTAACCTTTAAACGAATTTATAAATAATCAATATTATTTATGTATGTTGCCCTAGTACTCTACGAGTATATTTCATTAGTGAGACTCTCTAGATTCAGGCATATCCGTCACGAAATCCAATTTCGTGTCCATAATTTATCCACCCGTAAATTATGACGACCACGGATAAACTCGCTGGATCATACAGATCGAGGTCATGGAAAATGTATAATTCCTCCGTCACAGGTATCCGGATATATCCCAGAGATATAGATGTAAACGTCAAATCTCTATGGGGATTATCCAGTCGACTATTCTATTAGCAATCTAAAAAAAAATGTTTAGAACTGGCTTCTAAACTGTACCACGGGCCCATGGTTTTATCTGATTGCTAATCATATGGACTACCTATGCTCTGATACACAAAACTGACAGATTCTATCTTGATACGCACATGACACTCTGAGGATCTATCTACACCCAACGAATAGGCGGAGGTCTGATCTAAATAGATCGGTGACGTGACTGTCATCTAAGTGTAGAAGATGTCTCATGTGCCCACAGTGGCATCTCAAGTCTAAGAATCACAAGTGCTACTCAACCCGAAAAGATTCTTTTTGACATTGGTGTACCATCCATTAAGAATCTTCGGTGAGTCATTAAGTGTTTATCCGCCATAAACACCTACACATCTATACTAGTCTCCAAGACTTATGGTTCATTGGGAAACCATTGGAATCATATATTCCAGTATACGACATGTACCGGTCTCAACGGGTTTACTATACTGACCAAGTAGTGTAAACCTTGACCAGGAACTATCTGAGAATGACAACGTCATGATACAACTCAATGTCAGTTGCGACGCTTTTTGCAACTGTACCATGACTAGTCATTCTAAGGTCATTACATCTTTACCATATTAAAAGATACATTATATTATAAAAACTGCATATATTATTCAAAATAATAATATTTTACAGAAGTATTCATAAAGAAATACAACCGGGAATTGGCCCTGTGAGCACCAACCCCAACAATATATTTAACAATCCATACATCGTAGGCTATCCGAGTTATACTTAGGAAGCATAGAATACACCGTTAAGTTTCTGAGGTGCACATCTCATGTTGAAATGTCAAAAATTCTTTACAACTGATGTGATCCACCCTAGGTGATTGACTTTGGCCAAAGCTTTAAGAATCGTTACTTTACTCATATGGATACCTAAAACCCCTTATGGTGCACATACGGGCCGATAAATCCTATCTTGCTTCGTACTTGATTACTGAGTGCATTGATCCACACCCAATTAACATCTAGAGGCCAGACCATGAAGGTTCCTGACAGACATGGCATCAAAGTGTGGATGATCTCACAAAAAATCAATGATATCCTATAGTCAACAGATTACATAAGCTACTCGACTCCAGAAGATTCCTATTGACATCGGTGTGTACTTCTAACTATTAGGAATCACTTGTGAGTCATTAAGTATTCGGTCCAACTAATACCCACACGTCTATACGAGTTTCTAAAACTCATGGTACATCGGGTTAAACCATTTGAACTCCAATTCGAACATACAACATGTACTAGTCTTCTAGGTTATAAGAACTCGACCGTATTCCAAAACCAACGACTAGGAATATATATACTTTAAGAATAATTTACAATAGTAATACTTATCTCAATGTCGGACCACCCAGTGTCCAGTAATACTATAAAACTATTATAAGGTCGATGTCATTCTTAGCATATCTATACATCAATCTAATACGCATATTGACAATATAGTTAATAAGGTATGAAATGAAAATGTAGTTATTTTATTAATAAATAATAAAATGTACAATTCGGATTGGCACTCCAAGCACCAACTCTAACAAACTCCCATCTTCTTGATGCCAATCTGGATGGTACCACGGTCTCATCTCCTCTACATGTTTATCGAATAACTTAGGAGGTGAGGTCTTTGTAACCGGGTTTGCTAGATTGTCTAGTCCTTGAACCTTCAACACCACTATGTCTTTTCATTCAATTATCTCTCTAATTACGCGGTATTTCCTTTCCACGTGTTTAGACTTGGAATGCGATCTTGGTTCCTTTGCCTGCGCAATGGCTCTGCTATTATCACAGTATAATAGGATCAAATTCGCAATACTAGGCACAATGTCAAGTTCTATGATAAAATTTCTAATCCATACAGCTTCTTTAGCAGCTTCTGAAGCCGCTATAAATTTTGCCTCAGTGGTGGAATCAGCTGTTGAGCCTTGCTTTGAACATCGCCAACTAACCGCACCACCGTTAGGGGTAAATACATAACTTTATATAGATTTTCTATCATCTGGATCTCCCTTGAAGTCGGAGTCTGTATAACCCTTAACTTGTAATCATTTTCTCCATATATCCGAAACTTATCCCTAGTACCCTTAAGATATTTTAGGATATGTTTCACGGTTGTCGAATGATTATTACCTATATCAGATTGATATCGGCTAGTCACACTAATACCAAAACAAATGTCAGGTCTTGTACATAGCATAACATACATTATACTTCAAATACAAGAAGCATATGGCAAGTTAGACATCCTAACTTTTTCTTCCTCAGTCTGAGGTGCCATTTTCTTCAAAAGATGTATGCCGTATCAGAAAGGTACATTTGCTGCCTTGTAGTTAGTAAAACCATACATTTCTAACATCTTATCTATGTATGTCGATTGCGACAATCCTATAAGCTTCTTAACTCTATCCCGGTAGAGCCTTATACCTAGTATTTAGGAAGCTTCACCCATATCTTTCAAGGAGAAGTTCTTACAAATGTAGGCTTTCACACTTTGCATCATACCTATATCATTCCCAATGATAAGGATGTCATCTACATACAAGACTACGAAAACTATTATGCTCCCACCCACTTTATGGAACCCCTAGGGTCAGATGTGGAACCCGCAGTGGCAGATGTGGAACCCCTAGGGTTAGATGTGGAACCCCTAGGGTCGGATTGGTGCCCCGCGCATTGGAAATGGGTTTAACATATAGATATCAAAAATAGGTGTAATTTTAAATTATTTAAAGAAATACTATATTCCACCATAGTTGATCTACTTTGGCCAAAACTTTAAGAATCGTGTAACATCCCTAGTACGGGAATGCTACCGAAAAACAATAGATCCCACTATCGCCTAAGCCTCTAACTCATGCAAACTTAAAAACTTAAATAACTTGAATGCGAGATCATGAAACCAATTATATGTATATCTACATGTCTGAGAGTGTATAAAAAATATATAGTATATGTACATCATCAAATACATGTCTATAGATCTGGAAAGATGGACCCCAAGACTAGTGACTGCAGTGTAACACTTGTCTTGGAGTTGGGCCTCCAAAAATAGCATGTGGCTCACCAAAGGACGAATCCTGCAAAAGAACTGGAAAGTGGTGGGGGTGAGTCCTGAGGATCTCAGTGAGTGGAGCTACAAAATAAGAAACTGAATCAGTATATGAGTAAAATCATTTATTCTTAAAATGCTTCAGAAAACTTTCTTTGAAAACTGGTTCTTTTCTTCTAAGCTGGGGAAAGGCTTTTTCTGAAAACTTCCTATGAAGAAAATCTCTGGTACTGTGGAAAACTTGACGCATGGGGGCGTTATATATCGCCGTCCCCCCATACGCCTAGCTAGTGGTCTTGGGGCGTTACATATCACCGTCCCCCAAGGCACTGAACTAGAGCCGGTAGTGATGATCCATGCAACTATCTGACCCTGAAACTAGGGTCTAGGGCCGTTACATATCGCCGTCCCCCTAGCCCTGAACTACGTGTGCACACGATCTCTGTCCGTCAATTTCATAAGTAAGAGCTGAGGTGGATTTTTCCCCATGCCTCGAAAAATATAAAAAACTTATGCTTTTAAATCTTACAACTTTCAAATCATTCTTACATAAAATACAACTGTTAATTTAATAAGGCTAACGCCCTAAAGCTTTTAAAAAAATAAATCTAGAAACAAATCTTGATCAATGATAAGTAATGTAAACAATTTTAAAAAAAAAGATCTCCACTCACAGATTTGAAGTCCAATCAAGTTTCCTTCACGTCACTGGGGGCGAACGCGGCTGCTGATGAGTATCTATATAAAATAAGGTTCGAAATCAAATTAAGTTCCTTAACCTAGTTGGATTACTCCCTTAGAATATTTTCTATTCCTTAAATGAAATGTAAAATAAAATTCAGCCCCTTAGTTACGCGCGCCACTTCCGAAAAAAATTCTGATTTTCTTGGGTACGCGTCGCGTCGCCAGTCCATTTGCGTCGCGGCGCGACATCTTTAAATCTGGGCAGGCTTCTTCCTCATTTGTGTCGTGACGCGAGCTTGGCGCGTCACGATGCGACACCGTTTCCAGGACCAAATTTTGTTTCTCCATGGTTAGCCCCCAAATCTATCCCTATACAATCCCAAACAAATACTACATTTTCAACATATCCTAATCATCAAATGACACTCCCAACATCGCATCTCCACCAAAATTCTATCATTCTTCTTATTGCTTTAATTAAAACAAGACATGAAAAAATTCCCCACACATCAATTCCTTCACCTAAAACCACCCAAACTACATTATCATCAAACCAACAACACCACAATCATCCAACTATCAAAATTCAAATCACAAAAGTTTGGGTCAAGCAACCTTACCTTATTTCAATGTCTTCTTCACCAAAGAAAAACCTCCAAGTTTCTTTGCTAGATTGATGTAATGGAATTTACTAAGTTTTGAGGTTCAACGCAAAAAAAAGAAAGAAAATTTTTCCATTGTTGCTTCAAGGGTTGGACGTGAGAGGAGAAGAAAGAAAATGAGAAGTTTTTATTTTTATTTTCTTTTATATTTCCTACACAAAACTCTCTCAAACATACTAGTATTTTCTCGAAAATTAATAAAGAGAGGGTATTATTATATTACTATTTTTGGCCCAAATGTTTGGGCTTGACTTGATTAATCTTACTCATTCATTGCCTAAACATCCAATTAATTAAATAATTACTCCTCTAAAACTTCAACTAAACTCAGAAAATTTGTTCCTAAGTTGTCCAGTTACTTAATTCATTTTGTTCTAAGATTTCGGGTCGTTACAAATTCTCCCCCTCTTAAAATGATTCGTCATCGAATCAAAATGTTTAAAGAACATGGATACTTGGAGATACGTGGAAAATTCTCCCCCCAACACATGAGATTCGTCACGTAAATATTTTCGTAACATAGATATGTGGAAAATTGGATGTATTCTGTCCATGTTTGGTGGAAGCGCCAACTCATAAGCTCTTCCTCCAAGTCTCCAAAGTATCTGGAATGACCAAATAAATCTAGGGTTAAATTTGCACTTTTTGCCGAATCTCATGACCTCTTTAAAAGGATATACTCTTAGAAACACAAAATCCCCCACCTGAAACTCCAAATCCTTTCTCCGATTATCTACATAACTCTTTTGACGACTCTAAACCGTACTCAACCTCTCTTTGATTAGCTTTACTTTCTCCACAATATTTTTTGCCAAATCCGGCCCCAATAACTTTTTCTCCCCGACATCAAACCATCCAACTGGAGATCTGCATTTTCATCCATACAAAGCCTCGAATGGTGCCATTTGAATACTTGCTTGATAGTTATTATTATAAGCAAAATCTATAAGTGGCAGATACTGGTCCCAATTACCCACAAAATCAATCACACAAACCCGAAGCATATCTTCTAAAGTCTGTATGGTGCGCTCTGACATACCATCCGTCTGTGGGTGAAAAGCTGTGCTAAAGCGTAACTGTGAACCCAAAGCCTCTTGAAATGATTGCCAAAACTTTGAGGTAAACTGAGATCCTCTATAGGAGATGATTGAGATAGGTACTCCATGCAGTGATATTATCTCAAACCAGGTACAGTTTGGCATACTGGGCTGCTGTAAAGCTAGTCCTCACTGGAAGAAAATGTGAAGATTTTGTCAATCTATCCATGATCACCCATATAGAATCACACCCTTTTGAGGTACGCGGAAGCCCAACGACAAAATCCATAGTGATCTTCTCCATTTTCCACTCAGGAACGTCTAAACTCTGTAGCTTCCCTGCTGGTCTCTAATGTTCAGCTTTAACCTACTGACAATTGAGACACCTTGTGAAAATTTCAGCCACATCCTTTTTCATGCCATCCCACCAATAAAGATCCTTAAGGTCGTGATACATCTTGGTGATCCCAGGATGCATGGTGTAAGATGAAGTATGGGCCTTCTCTAATATCAAGCGTTTCAACTCTAAAACTGGAGGAACAAGAATTCTATTTGCTTCCTGATGAGATTTTCACCGTCTAAATAATACTCATCCTCTGTACTTTGCTGTAATCGACATCTAATCTGTTGCACCTCAGGATCCGCTTCATGTGCAATTCTGATTTCATCAACGAGGGTGGATTTAACCTGAATCTGCGCTAACAACCCTCATTGTGTCGTCACTTGAAAATTCACTCCATCCAGCATACAACTCTGCATTTGTTTGATTGGGTTCCATTTCTCAATTGGCAAATGAGCCAAACTTCCATAGACTTCCTGCTTAAGGCATCCGCGACAACATTAGCTTTGCCCGAATGGTACTGAATAGAGCAATCATAGTCTTTCAACAACTCCACCCATCTTCTCTATCTCAAATAAGCTCATTTTGGCTCTGGATATACTTAAGGCTTTTATGATCGGTGAAAATTTAAAACATTTCACCGTACAAATAATACCTCTATATCTTCAGGGCAAAAATTATTGCAGCCATTTCCAAATCATGAGTGCGATAATTGTATTCATAACGCTTCAATTGTCTGGAAGCATAAGCAATCACTTCCCCCTCTGCATCAATACATAACATAATCCCACTCTAGAAGCGTCACAGTACACTGTAAATCCTCCTGATCCCGCTGCCAGTGTAAGAATAGGAGCAGTAGTCAATCGATGTTTGAGTTCCTGGAAACTCTTTTCACGAGCATCGGACCATTCAAACTTCATATTCTTCCGAGTTAGTCGCGTTAATGGAGCAGCTATTCTGGAGAAATTCTCTACGAACCTCCTATAATACCCTGTTAATCCCAATAAACTATGAATCTCCATTGCGCTTTTTGGTCGATGCCAATTTTGAATAGCCTCAATCTTCTGAAAATCTACCCAAATTCCTTCCTTGGACACCACATGCCCCAAAAATACCACAATAGTCAACCAAAACTCACACTTTGAGAACTTAGCGTATAACTTCTGTTCTCTCAGTGTCTGCAACACCTGGTGCAAATGTTCTGCATGCTCCTGCTTATTACGCGAATACACCATAATATCGTAAATAAAGACAATCCCGAACCGGTCTAGAAAAGGTATAAAAACCCTATTCATCAGATCCATAAACGCTACAGGGGCATTGGTCAAACCAAATGACATCACTAAAAACTTGTAATGCCCGTATCTGGTTCTAAAAGCTATCTTTGGGACATCAATTTTTCTAATCTTCAATTGATGGTAACTTGATCGTAGATCGATTTTCGAGAAGCACTGCTCCCATTGTAACTGATCAAATAGATCATCAATCATTGGCAGTCGATTTTTGTTTTTGATCATCACCTTATTCAGTTGCCGATAATCTATGCATAGTCGTAGTGTCCCATCCTTCTTATTTATAAACAACACCAGAGCACCCCACAGGGACACACTGGGGCGAATAAAGCCCTTATCCAGCAAGTCTTGTAACTGCGCCTTCAACTCCCTAAGCTCTATAGGGGCCATTCTGTATGGAGGAATTAATATAGGCTGGGTTCCTGGTATGACGTCTATACAAAACTCAATATCTCTATCCCGAGGTAGTCTTAGCAACTCATCTGGAAACACATCAAGATACTCCCTCACCACCGGGATCTGCTCAAGATATATATTTCACACTCTGCTATTCGTTACATATGCCAAGTAGCCCATATTCTCTTCTAAAGTAATTTAAATGCTCGCATGCTGATATCAAATTGTGAGGTGCTACAGTTCTATCCCCATGATAGACTTTTACTGGTCTATCTGGAACATGTAGCGTAACGGTCTTCTCCCGACAATCACGAACCACATGGTGGTTAGCTAGCCAATTCATCCCAGAATGACATCGAAGCTCAATATACCCAATACTATTAAATCGACATAGGAAGTGTACCCGTCAATGTCTATAGAACACTGCCTCACACCCTGCGTAGCTTCTAAGGGGTCTCCTACTGGTGTAGCTATAATGATAGGGAAGTCTAAAGGCTCGATGTCCCTACCCGTCTGAGTCACAAAACACGGTGCCACAAAAGAATGTGTAGCACCTGAACCAAATAATACCCTTACTTACACCTAATCAATCAGCAATATACATGTGACAACCATATTGGATGCATGCGCCTCTTGGGGTTTGGGTATACACCCTGCCTTGAACTCTGTTGGAGGAAACATGCCCTCGTTCACCAACTGATTGCCCCTTCCTCCTACTGTATGACCTCTACTCACTGGCTTCTGCTCTCCTCCTCCTACATTTCTGTTAGGCTGTGGCTGCTGCTGTAGATGGGGCGGCATTGAAAGATGGCAACTGCTCTGTTGGTACCAGACAGTCCTCTTCAAATGACCCATATTTCCACACCGATAACAACCTCTACTCCAAGATCTACAAGTCCTGGTATGAGCACATCCACAAATCAAACATTGTGGTAGGCTTCGCCCAGGCTGGGCTACTGAGGGAGAGGAATATGTACGAGATGCGACACTTTGAGTCGACCTATGATCCTGACCCCTTGAACTGAACCCATATCTCTGCGTTCCATAGGCAGAGCTGACATCTGCTATTGTCTACTAGGGCCACTCTACTGCGGCCTAGTCATCTCCTCTGATCTAAATTTCTTTCAAAACTCCCTCTCTACTTGTCTCTCTCCAACATGCGCTTCAAACCGCAAGGCAACATTTAAAACTTAGGTGTAGGTGGTGGTTTATGCGAAATGAATGGAGTGGAATAAATAGTCTCGAAGCCCATTCACAAACCTCTTCACCTTCATTTCCTCTGTACTGATTAGATGTGGGGCATAGCGAGACAATCTTGTAAACCGTATGTCATACTCAGAAACTATCATCTGTTCACCTTGTACCGACTGTTCAAATTCTCGGGCTCTAACATCTCTGATACTCTGTGGCAAGAATCCGGACAAAAAGGTCATACTGAACTCAACCCATGTCAAAGGAGGAGCGTCTCGTCATCGACTATCCCGAAAGGACATAAACTATGTGTTGGCGACATCTCTCAGCTGAAAATTAACTAACTCCACTGCTCTCTCCGTAGAACACCCCAAAGCTGTGCATATCTAGTCTGATTCCTTAATGAAACCACAAGGATCAGGGGAGGTCTCTACTCTCGAGAACGTGGGAGGATGAAGCTTTCAGAAATCATGTAAAGATATCAATAGCTCATATCGCTGCATAACCTGAACCGTCACTGAAGGTGGCTCATGAGGCATAACAGAAGGTCCGGCTCAGAATGTAGTAGAGTTGGTATGTTTGGAGGAACTACTATTTGGTGAGCCATTGATACTCCTACTAGTGGTGGTGGAACAGGAATGGTGGGTTCTGCAGCTCTCGGCTCTGGGCCTGGTGGCTACGGCTGACGGGTAATCAACTGGGCTAAAGCTGCTACTGACTGTTGAATCTGTTGTAAACCCGCAACTACTGGGTCATTAGGCTGAACCACCAGTGCTGCTCTACCTTCCCTCACAACACTCTCATGAACAGACTCCACTCATTGCCCTCGATCTGGTTTAGGGGGAGGTGCAACTGATATTTGATCTGGATCTAAGTCCTGAGGCGCCTTACCTCGCCTGGGTATACCCCTGACTCCGGTTCTTCCCTATGGTGGCATGAAATCTAATAAAGTAAGAGAGAAAATGATCAATTACATGTAAATGAATTATAAGGAATTAGAATGAGACATACCTCGAGACAAGGTTCCTAGAGTAAACAGCCACTTATAGTAGTACCTCGGGTATACTACATATACAAGCCACTACTACTCCCTTATTGCAGTCACTGACTCCCTATACCATGCTCTGAGACCATCTATGTAGCATCCCCAGTACGGGAATGCTACCGGCAAACAACAGATCCCACTGTCACCTAAGCCTCTAACTCATGCAAACTTAAAAACTTAAATAACTTGAATACGAGATCATGAAACCAAATATATGCATATCTACATGTCTGAGAGTGTATGAAAATATATATAATATATGTACATCATCAAATAAATGTATATGATATAACAAAATAATGTCCGAGAGAACTATATTCTACGTGAATATAGATCTGGAAAGATGGACCCCAAGACTAATAACTACAGTGTAACACTTGTCTTCGAGCTGGGACTCCAAAAATTACACGTGGCTCACCAAAAGACGAATCATGTAAAAGAACTGAAAAGTGGTGGGGGTGAGTCCTGAGGATCTCAGTGAGTGGAGCTACAAAATAAGAAACTGAATCAGTATATGAATAAAATCATTTGTTCTTAAAATGCTTCTGAAAACTTTGTTTGAAAACTGGTTCTTTTCTTCTAAGCTAGGGGAAAGCTTTTTATGAAAACCTCATATGAAGAAAATCTCTGGTACTGTGGAAAACTTGACGCATGGGGGTGTTATGTATCGCCATCCCCACATATGCCTAACTAGTGGTCTTGGGACATTACGTATCGCCGTCCCCCAAGCCACTAAACTAGAACCGGTAGTGCTGATCTATGAAACTACCTGACCTTGAAACTAGGCTCTAGTCACATTACGTATCGCCGTCCCCTAGACCTGAACTACGTGTGCACACGATCTCTGTCCGTCAATTCCATAAGTAAGAACTGAGGTGGGTTTTCCCGCATGCCTCGAAAAATATAAACACTTATGCTTTTAAATCTTAAAACTTTCAAATCAATCTTACATAAAAAGTAACTGATAATTTAATAAGGCTAATGCCCTAAAACTTTTAAAAAAAAAAAATCTAGAAAAAAATCTCGATCAATGATAAGTAATGTAAACCAATTTAAAAGAAAGATCTCAACTTACACATTTGAAGCCAGATCAAGTTTCCTTCACGTTGCTAGGGGTGAACACGGCTCCTGATGAGTATCTATATGGAATACACTAGGTTATATTCATATGTTATAAAATACGGTTAGAAATCAAATTAAGTTCCTTAACCTAGTTGGATTACTCTATTAGAACATTTCCTATTCGTTAAATGGAATGTAAAATAAAATTTAGACCATAAGTTACTCGTCGCGACTTCCGAAAAAAAATTCTGATTTTTTTGGGTACGCGTCGGGACACTAATCCATCTGCGTCACGACGTGACCTCGTTAAATCAGGGCAGGCTTCTGCCTTATTTGCATTGCGATGCGAACTTGGCGTGTCGCGAGGCGACGCCGGTTCCAGGACCATATTTTGTTTGTCCATGGTTAGCCCCCAAATCTATCCCCACATAATCCCAAGCAAATACTACATTTTCAACATATCATAATCATCAAATGACACTCCCAACATCTCATCTCCAACAAAATTCTATCATTCTTTCTTATTATTTTAACTAAAACAATAAATGAAAAAATTTCCTACACATCAATTTCTCCACACAAAACCACCCAAACTACATTATCATCAAACCAACAACACCACAATCATCTAACTATCAAAATTCAACTCACCAAAGTTTGGGTCAAGCAACCTTACCTAATTTCAATGTCTTCTTCACCAAAGAAAAACCTCCAATCTTCTTTGCTAGATTGGGGTACTGGAATTTACTAAGGTTTGAGGTTCAAAACAAAAGAAGAAAGAAAAATTTTGCCTTGTTGCTTCAAGGGTTGGACGTGAGAGGAGAAGAAAGAAAATGAAAAGTTTTTCTTTTTATTTTCTTTTATATTTCCTACACAAAACTCTCTCAAACATACTAGTATTTTCTAGAAAATTAATAAAAAAGAGGGTATTATTATATTTCTTTTTTGGGCCCAAATTTTTAAGCTTGACTTGATTAATCTTACTCCTTCATTGCCTAAACATCCAATTAATTAATTAATTACTCCTATAAAACTTCAACTAAACTCAGAAAATTCGTCCCTAAGTCGTCCGGTTACTTAATTCATTTTGTTCTAAGATTTTGGGTTGTTATAAATCGTGACTTTACTCACATGAATACCTAAAACCCCTTATGGTACAGATACGGGCCGACATATCCTATCTTGCTTCGCACTTGATTATTGAGTGCATCGGTCCACACCCAACGAAAATCTAGAGGCCAGACCATGAAAGGTTTCTGACATACATGGCATCAAAGTGTGGAGGATCTCACACAAAATCAATGATATCCTATAGTCAAAGGATTACATATGCTACTCGACTCCAGGAGATTCCTATTGACAGTGGTGTGTACTTCCAACTATTAGGAATCACCTGTGAGTCATTCAATATTCGGTCCAATCAATACCCATATGTCTTTACAAGTTTCCAAAACTCATGGTACATCGGGTTAAACCATTGGAACTCCAGTTCCAATATACGACATGTGCTAGTCTTTTAGGTTATAGGGATTCGATCGTATTCCAAAACCAACGACTAGGAATATATATAATTTAAGAATAATTTACAATAGTAATACTTATCCCAATATCGGACCACCTAGTGTCCAGTATTACTACAAGACTATTCTAAGGTCGATTTCATTCTTAGCATATCTATACATCAATCTAATACGCATAATGATAATACCATTAATAAGGTACGAAATGAAAATATAGTTATCTTATTAATAAATAATAAAATGTTCAATTTATATTGACACTCCAAGCACCAACTCCAACACTAATAGGCCATTGACCCGATGTCCAACACTGGTAAATAAGGCTTAGTCATTTTACCCTGAATATAAGATTCACAAGTTGGATAAGGTTATATGGTTAGATTCTCAATTACACCATTCTTAACCAATTGGGTTAGGCGTCTAACACTTATAAGTCCTAGCCACATATGCCATAATTCAATATCAGTTATCTTAGATCTACTACGTTTATTATTCCTTATTTCGTAAACATCTATAATAATATGCAAATCATAATGACCATGTGAATTTGAACATTTATATAATCAAACATCATTCATATTATATATATATAAAGAACTGTTCTTAATAAGTACATGATATCATTTTGTATCTAATACAAACAAAGAGATAATATTTGCTACACAACCGGGCACAAAAACACAGTCTATCAAAATAATGCCTCCACAGGATAGTAGAATCTCGTATTCACCAATAGCTGCTGCAGCTAGAGAATCACCATTCCCAAAACGCAACTACATCTCCCCAATATTCAGCATCCTACTGACCTTCAGCCCCTGCAATAAATTACAGATGTGAGTAGGACAAGCAGAATTAAAAACTGATCTAGTACTAATGGCTTCACAAGCCAAAGAGATATCAATAATAGGGAAAATAAACATACTTGATGTCGAGGCCCTCTCCCGTCCAATGGAAGCCATGTAGTCTGGGAAGTTCCTCCTCCAGTGCCAAATCTTGCCACAATGGTGGCACTTGTCCTCGACGGCCTTCTTATTTGACTTGTCAGGCTTCGCTACATTTCCTTTAGGAGGGATTTTAGAATTAGTCTTATTTGTCTTTTTCTTCTTATTCTTTCCCGATCTCGCAAATTGGGAAGAATAAGAACTAGGCAAAAAAGGACTTAGTTATGAGTGTTGGTACACCCTTCTTAATATCCCCCTCTGCAGTCTGTATCATCCTATGCAGCTGATTGTAGGAACAATGAATGCCGTGCATGTTGAATTTCATGATAAACTCAGAATATGATGGTAGAAGTGTGCCTAGAATCAGATTCTGGACCAAAGTCTCAATCAGCTGGAAGTCACACCTCCTAAGCTACTCGAAGAGATCCATCATGTGCAGAACATTTGGAGTCACTCGCTTACCATAAACCAAACGAGCGTGGAACTGTTCCACTGAGATTCTCTATATTAAGGTTTGCTCATGGTTCATGAATCTCCCTAAGCTGAGTGATAATGTTAAGGGAGTCAGGCATATCCACATATTACCTCTTCAGATCATGAGACATAAAATAGAGAATGAGTGACCTGACTCTCATGTCATCATCTCTCTATTTTTGCAAAGTCTCCATCTCCTCAAGGGTTGACTCCGGAGCAATATCCAAAGGTACTGGATTATCTAGCAAATATCCTAGCTTCTCTAATCTCATGGAAATCTTGAGATCTAATTCAAATTCATAAAAGTTTTCAGGGCCACCCAGTTTGTTTGCATCAAGGACGTGCGCAAAAGGATTAGAAGCGATTACTACCATCACAAAACTTAACAAAAGAAAATAAGAATCAGCAGATGTAGTAATTTCATCGATATCATACAATATCTAACAAATAATGGATTTTTAATCTAAAAATGCCCTCCCACCACTATACATAATTTAATAATCCCAGAACAAAATTCGAGAATTCAATAATTAAATTAAATTCTATAGTAGGAAGTGGATCTCACGAACATGTTTCGACATAAAACTTTGGCACGTTGTGAGTACGTATGTTCGCGAGTAGATAATAATTATCAATCACATCAAATATGACTCCAAATTTAGGTCCTGAACCATTTCCGATCCTCACTGTTTTGGCATCTATTGTATGGGGCGTGTTCAAGGCAATACTTGTCAATGACAAGCTGAAGGTACTTTTGTACTACCTCACTACTTTGGCATCAATTGGTATGCATTTTCGCTCAAATTTTTCTCTTATCAAAATAAGTTCTACCGGTGTAAATTTATTTCTATAAACCACA